>JAGKTI010031989.1:0-12001 GCA_018397915.1 Birgus latro
GATGAGTTTGGGAGAGTGTGTAAGAAACGGAATCTAAAGGTGAATGTGGGGAAGAGTAAAGTGATGGTCTTCGAGAGAAGTGAAGCCAGTGAGTGTACAGTGAGATTGGATGGGAAGGAAATGGAGAATGTGAGTGAATTTAAGTACTTGGGCAGTGTGATGAGTAAGGATGGTAGTCTGGAGGGTGAAGTGCTCGAAAGGGTACAGCAGGGAAGGAAGGCTGCTGGTTCGTTGAAAGCAGTGATAAGAAACAGGGAGGTGAGCATGGAAGTGAAAAAGTTGTTACATGACAGTATTGTGATACCAACTCTGACATATGGAAGTGAAGCTTGGACCCTGTTGGAAGGACAGAAGTCAAGAGTGAGAGCAGTGGAAATGAGTTATTTGAGAGGAGCATGTGGAGTCACATGGAGAGACAGACTAACAAATGAGGAAGTGAAGGAGCGTTGTGGTGTGCTTGAGGACGTGATGGGAAGCGTTAGGAGAAACACGTTAAGGTGGTTTGGGCATGTGGAGTCACATGGAGAGACAGACTAACAAATGAGGAAGTGAAGGAGCGTTGTGGTGTGGTTGAGGACGTGATGGGAAGCGTTAGGAGAAACACGTTAAGGTGGTTTGGGCATGTGGAGAGGATGGAGAGTGAAAGACTGACGAGGAGAGTGTATGTGAGTGAGGTGGAGGGGGCGAGAGGGAGGGGGAGGCCGAGGATGAGATGGAGGGATGGAGTGGAGAGGTATATGAGAGAGGGGGGTGTGAGTTGGGAGCGTGGTAGTGAAATGGCAGGGGACAGAGTGACATGGAGGCGATTTGTTTGTGGCCACCCCGTTCAGGATTGAGGCGTCTGGCAATAGATAGATAGATAGATAGATAAGTTAAATCATTATGTGATGGATTTTTTCAAATGTATCATCATAAAACAAGAACGTGCTGTATTATCAACCTACACTAAATATAAACAACTAGCCTATCCACTTTTACCTTTTCAGTCCACATGGATGTCTCTTTGTATCTTGAGACCTTGCTTTCATGCTCATCCACCACCAGCCACACCACCATGTTCAGACTTCTGTGGACGAAACATCTAGGAAAAAAGGTTTATATGTGTTCGTGGATTATGCTAACCCCTTCATGCCAATGACATCATTAGCATTTCATTATTGCTATCAACAGATGATTTTACTCAGCTTTGAAGAGCACTGTACAGTAGTTGCCAAGGGACTAACTTAAATAGTGACATCTAACCCCTCCACTTCAAAAACTGAGTAAAATACACGGGTGGCAGCAGGAATGGAATACAGTCATCATCTTGAAGTGGTTAACAAAACAACCTAACTGCCCTAACACCCTATCACATAAAACCACCTGCAACACTCACCACCGGAGAGCTTGGGATTGACGCGGTGCTAGTTGGGATGCTCCCGCGGAGGGTAGTGAAGTACTGTACCTGAAAGTGGGGCCTGAATTCACAGACAAACTTATGATCAATTCTCTACCATAACTGTGGTGAGTTTTCAAAGGACAAAGGGCGAACAGAAACTTTCCATGCCTCTAGTTCATCATGCAAAAATAAATCTAAAGATTGTAATTCATTTCGTAGCTATGGTACTGTACGAATACCATGGAAAGGAAAGTGCGCAATGTTTCCACCTCTTGTTAATTATACAGAAACAAATACTGTACTAGTTACGACATAGGATTGATTGTAAGTCCGTCAGTGAATCTCGCCCCGGGTTATTTACCTTATCCGAAACGATGAAATGAATATAGTTGGGTGATGGAGTGGTAGTGCAAAGAGAGGCGTTTTGCAACAGAAGGAAGGCTTGAGACAGAGAAGTTACCCCATTCAGCAGTGTTATCAGTTCTTGGGAATCACAACACACTAACACCTGTAACAAAAAGGTTATTATTAGTGTAAACCCCAATGGCAAGCAGTTCTTAATAGGGAGCGTCAGCTCCTCAGAGAAGCATGGGTAATTTCCATGGGGGGGACGGGTAGGGAGGGCGCAAGAACCTGTCTATAGCCTGATGCCATAATCCCACAAGGGGTGGCTATTTGACCTTTGAGTTCGTTGTTTTACAGGGAGGGCCACTAACCCTCCACCAACCCACTTGTTGACACATAGGGAATATGTGTAGGCTGGTTATATGGTTACCACCCTGCATTGTAAATGGTTTTCTGGCTTACAGGAAACCATCAGGCTTATCACTCAATGTAAATCCTGAAAAAGAAAGAAGAGTAAGGAAAATTAAGAAATGCCTACCAAGTGAGTATATAACCACTATAATATAACTTTTTTTGTGCATCCGTGGCTCAGTGGGTTAGAGCGCTCCGCTCTGGCCGTAGGGTCGGAGGATCGAATCCACCCAAGGGTCATTGGTAGACATCAGGAAGGGCATCCGGTCATAAAATGCTACACGCTCCAATCCAAAAAGGCCGACGCATGCAAGCATGTTGCAGCCTTCAAAAAAAAAAAAAAAACGAAAAACGAAAAAAAATCAACCTACAAGGCATATTTTTCTTCACATCCACACACCAAGTAGGTTTCACTCCCTCAGTCTGTCATGTGACCACCTCCCTTGTACCTCTCTCCTGCTCTGGCCGTCTCAAGAAAAAAAGGCCTCAAAAGTTTGATATGGAACTGAATGAAACATCCCACTTCACTGTTTAAACATCAGAAAGTTGTACTCTGGTATTCCCTAGCTAGGACAAAATCTGTCCATTAGCTTTCTCTGCTAACTTATATTTCCAAACTGCTACAACTTAGTGTTAGTTGTCTGACAGGTCCAGCTTCCCTCATGCTCTTATGTCAGCTGAAGTATTTTTAAGCATATGAAAAAAAAAATATGATAACTCATTCTGCATCCTGAAATGAACTGGTTCACTTTTCGTAACATGAAGAAAATCTGACAAAAAGGGATTGTGAACATGCAAGAGCACTTTTTGGCTTATGACCATTTATGTCTATTGCCAGTTGCCTTATTCTCTACAAACAACTCGCCTCCATTTCGCTGCCCTGCTCCCGGCACACACCCCTCTCTCTCATATACCTCTCCACCCTATCCCTCTATCTCATCCTCGGCCTCTCTTTCCCTCTCCCCCCCCTCCATTTCACTCACATACACTCTCCTTGTTTGTCTCTCGCATTCCAACCTCTCCACATGGACAAACCGCCTCAGTGTACTTCTTACACTTTCTATCACATCCTCATGCACACCACAATGCTCCTTCACTTCCTCATTTGTCAGTCTGTCTCTCCATGTAACTCCACATGCTCCTCTCAAAGAGCTCTTTTCCACTGATCTCACTCTTGACTTGTGTCCTTTCAATAAGGTCCAAGCTTCACTTCCATATGTTAGAGTTGGTATCACAATACAATCATGCAGCAACTTTTTTACTTCCATGCTCACTTGCTTTCAAAGAACCAGCAACCTTTCTTCCTTGTTCTACCCTTCCAAACACTTCACCTTCCAAACTTCCATCCTTACTCATCAATGCACTCACAGTTTCCATTTCCTCATCATCCAACTGTACATCCAGTGACTTCATTTCTCTTGAAGACCATAACCTATGACTACTGCATACAGTTTATGATCATCTGGTTATGTTTATGATCATGTGTAGGTGTTTATGGTGATGAGATGGTGTTTATGACCATGTGGTGGTGCCTTTGCTTCTGTGATGTTTTATGTTAAAGTGATGACTGATCATGTAGTAGTAGTAGTTACAAACACAAGCTAATTTGAAACATGAATCCAGTGGACTACAGGCTAAGTTGTCCTCCTACTATCAACCACCCTTCTATTGAAGGACAGGGAGGGAGCTGAGAGATGTTTGTATATTTAGCAGTTGAACTGCCTGGTTAAACAGGTGCCACCACATGAAGGAATCCCTCTCCAGCACCAGTTGATACACTGATGGTGTTTCATGATTATGAGTGATCCTGTGATGGAGCTTTATCATCATGTGTTATGACCATGTGGTTGTGCTTGTGATCCATAATGCATCATTGTATTATCATTCATTCATTCATCATCTAATCCTGTGTTACCCCATGAGGAGCATAAGAGCCCAGGGCTAGGCAAGTTGGTCCCAACATTTAAGATGAGAGTGATGTATTATTATATTACAGCATTTACATTATGTATGATTACTTAGATAATACAACTTCTTTCAAAGAACAGTACATGCTTTTAATAAATGGTATATCTTTTTGTTTTATTCCTGAATTCATGGTATTAGTAGGGGGTCCCATTATACAAGTGCGATATGTTAATGGAGGACTGCTTAGATAGCGGAAACTCATATATTGTATCGGATTGAAAAAATAAAGAGGGGATCACGACATTCATAAAATGGAGTACATAACTTGTGGGAAAAATTGGGTTAGGTTAACTGATCCTACTTGCATTACCAAATTTGGGGAAAACTGCCCATTTTCGCAACATTGGTTTCTCGTATAACAGGACCCGTCTGTATCCGATAATAATGAAAACTGAAAATATAGAATCTATTGAAGGATTGACAGTATGGGAGTCGGAGGGTGGAGAAGAGGGCCAACTGCACAAGCGACTATGATCTTAAAAGTATTGAGAACCATTGCTGCTGTTGTGCTACAGCCTATATGATTGTGCAGACCTGTCAACCACAGGCATGCAGCTGCCCCTGCAGGATCATCCTGTGCATTAAGCTTATGTTCCCATATAAATGACAACATTACAGCAAGGTGCAGGGATTAGTGTGGAGGTTTGGTCCCAGGGTGGATGCCATATTTGTGTCTCGACACTCGGTTAACAGGGGCACCACAGTAGGTTCAACATTACCCAATTACAACTATTTATCTGTTTAATTACCACCTAGCACTGTAAATGGTTTCTTGGGTTACTGGAATCCATTAGGTTTGTCACTCAGTGTAGAGTCAACTGAAGTGGAAAGGAGAGTAATAAACTGTGACAGAAGGATACAAGAAATGCAGAGAGGAGGGACAACACAGGCAAAGAATGAGACATAAAGGAAAATAAGGCATCACTACCTCAAATGAGTGGATGATGGGCACCCCCACCTACCACCTAACTGATGCTGTTGATTGTGAGGAAGTATCACACGTACATTGCAAATTAGGGGGCAAACTGAATTTATTAATAAAAGCTGAGTCACTTGGGCAACAGGTGTTCAAAATATTTTAATAAAAGCGGAGACAGAGTTAGAGTATATTCCCGGGTAGGCTAGAACAGTGGCAGTTGCGCACGACAGAAGCCAAATCTGCCAGTCCCGTAGAAAAAAAAAGAAAAAGAGGAGATGGGACGGGGGAGGAATCAGCCTCACCAAAGGCTCAATATAACTAAAAAGGCTGTGTAACGCATGGCTAAAAATGCAATGGAGGTGAACTTAGTTCAGATGAATGCAGCCTTAACATTACGGTACTGCTTACTCACAAGAACCAAATTCAGTAACATGACTGAAATAAAACCCTACAATATGTTATACAGCATCTATCTTCAGAACTGAGCAATGCACATTAAGCTTTAGCAGACGGAATCTGGAACCATAATAAACTTTAAATGCATGTAAACAAACTAGTGCCAATACACAAGTTAAAAATACTAATTAACCATCATATAGAATATAAAAATGACAGGTAACCAAAATACACGGACTGTGACCATGAGAGGGTACAAAGTAATAGTCAAACTACTTACTTATAGAAACTAAAGAGGAGTACAAAAAACTCTTCACACCGTAACAAAAGCGGTAACTTGTATAACTCGCGTGCGAGTTTTCCGCGGATAGGTACGATCGCTGCGCTGTAACAAGCAAGAGACCACATTTTATTCTTCAATTTTTTACATCCATACTTACATAGGTTCATGTAATACCATACTGTGGAGGAATATAATCGAACCCCAGTCTTCTCACTACAAGTAAAATTAAAGAAATACATTGTTCTTAAGTCCCCATTTACGAAATGAAGACGCTCACGGGCTTGGCGGGAGTTTGGGGAAGTGGGGAAGGGGGGCGGGGGAAGTTGGTTTGAGGAGGGAGTTTGCCCTGTAAAATGCATGAAATCGCCCTGACTGCTAAGTAATGACTATTATATATATGCATATTATGTGAGTAAATATATAAAGTAATTCATGTTTTATTATACGAACACCAAGAACCCCTTTCCATTTTACGGTATGCACTACATATCTACTAAATGTACGCTCTGTTTGTTGATGGGAGTGCATGGCGAGATACAGCATCACCTTTTGTTGTACGCTGCATGCTCTTTGTAACCAATGACTGTATGTAGCTCCATTTGTTGAAGGTGTATGGCAAGACACACCACGGGCCTGAATGTGGCACCTCTATCCGTATTTTTTTTTTCCCATGTCGTCATTCGTTGCTTGGCTTCGTAGTTTCTTTTTCAGCTGGTTATGATTTGCATTGTCATTTGCTTCCTAAATCCTCATTTTGGTTATTTTTTCGTCATTCAGCATACTGAAAGGTATCTACTGTATATATCTTGGCATATCGTGTAAGCAAGTGTTTATATTCGCGAGCAGATCAGATGGAAGTTTTGCTCCTTTGTGATATATCGTCTTTTCTATTTTATTCTGGCTACAGTAAGAAATACATTACATTCTAGTAAATGTAATAGTGCTTTGGTAAGTCATGCTTTAGTGAGTATGCATGAAATCGGTTAAGTCTGCTTAACAGTCTTTAATATACTTAGGTACCGAAATGGCTGGAAAATCAAACTTGAAAATAGGCGGCTCGAGAGTGCGGAGATCTAAATGTTCTCTTTCTGAGTCCTGACATATCCCACAAACAGCAGAGAGAAGTATTAAGTCTGTCATCACCAGCACACAGTATGACTGCCAAAACAGAGAAGATGTTAGTATAATACAGTAGTCTTCATTAATGTATCCATTCGTCTGTGAACTGATTGCTTTCAGTTTCCAGTTGCAACGTTCATGGACGATTTAACCACAAAATAATATATACAGTATTTTTTTCTATTGTTTTACCTTTTGTTTCCCCATCAGGACGTGGGACTAGGTTACTCAGTACACTAATGTTGAGTAGTATTCAGGGAATTTTACTTTGGAAGTTTGGGGAGTACCCCAAAGCTTGGAATGGCTGGTTTAATAATTCGCAAGTGCACCCCAAAAAATACTTAAGTTTTTTGCTTTTGGCAGGTAGTATTCACCAGTACAATATGCATTACTTTTCAATGAATTTCCCTTGGAGGTTCGTGTTACATAAAGAATGTGATGCCAATCTATTCTGGGTATAAACCAGGTGGACTGCAAGTTGAAGTTGTCCTGCTCCTGCAGTCCACCATCATCCCTTTGGGATATAGGGAGGGAGGACTCATGAGTGATGTTTGTATAACCAGGCAGTAGAGCTGTTTGGTTACATTGGTTTAATTGCACCTAATGGGACCTAACCTAACTGAGAAAGCAACATCCTTTGGCCCTGACCTTGGCATCCTGCAGTCCTAATTATTATCTTCATTCCTATTTTTGGCAATCTCCAGTCTTGGCCTTTGCTATCTAGGGTCTAACCTGTGAAATGATTAGGTTTCATACATATTTCTGTGGGAAACAAGAATTATGAAGATAATGAATATAAAAGTTGGCTTATATATCCATGTCAAAAGTATGGAGAGAATGTGAGAGAGCAGCTTTGCTGAACAGTAGAACAGAAATGAATATGGAAGGAAGAGGACTGTACACAAACCAAGAATGATGTGGGATGAGGTCCAGAGAAGGAGAGAGAACATGATTGGAATGTTGCAAGAGATTGTGCAGGCTATAAAGTAGCCAAGAGTCAGGTGAAGAAAGCTCACCCATGCAAGTGTGAAACACTGTCATATCTATCAATCTGTCTGTTTCTGGATGCTTTAATACCATAAGGAGTTGCCACAAACAAGTTACAGTACCTCCATGTCGCCTCACCTATGCAGGTACGAAACAGTTATAATATCTATTGCCAGATTCCTTTATCCCATAAGCAATGGCCACAGACAAGTTGCCTCCATGTCGCCCTGTCATCTTCCATTTGTTGCCCTCCGTCCAACCCTCATCCCCTATCTAATGTATCTCTCCATTCCATTCCTCCATCTCTTCCTTGGTCTCCCCATCTACCCCACCCACATACAGGTACACCTTTTAGTCAGTCTCTCATTCTCCATCTGCTCCATATGGCCAGACTACCTCCAAATATTTATCTTAAAACTTTCAGTCACATCCACATCAGCTTGAACCAGTGCTCTTCAAAATACATGCAGCCTACACTACTGAAGTATGTATACGCTTCATGTTTTACTGTACAGGTACCAGTGCTGTGCTATCAACTTTTGCTGATAATATGACTAATAATGATATGTATTACTATTTCAGCCTTGTGTGTGGAGATGTCCAAGGAAACATAAACCAGCTGTTTAAACGTGTGGCAACCGTGAATCAGAAAAATGGACCGTTTTCTATGCTGTTATGTGTGGGAGACTTTTTTGGTTCTGACAACGCTCAGTGGCTCCAGTACAAAAGGGGTGATGCCAAAGGTATTGTAATGCTCCAGGTGATATACCTTCAGTATGGTGACATCTTTTACAGAATTGTATTTTTGGTACCTCCAGATCATTTTGTTCATCATAGGAAAGGACCAAAGACTTCAGACAGGAGAGGTTAGACTTAGCCTTCATTAACCCAGTCAATATAAGTATTCCTTGCCAAAGGTGACCATTCACTGCACATCCTAACTGTTTTATCAATACAGTGGCATATTGGCATGTAATATGAAAAGTGTTCCTCTGCTGATTAACAGCTGTATAGTGAAAACTGTGTTGAATGAAAGCTTATTAATGGGGGAATTTCTGTAGGCCATTTATTTTTTGTAGATTTATGTTACTGTTAAAGCAACCGTATTTATAGAAAAACACTACAGTAAACTGTCAGCTTATACTGCAGATGTGATAACTGTGCACCCCATTTTCACATCTCTAGCCAGACTGACATTTCCCACTAAAAATCATGTATGACCCCAACTTGCCTACTGATAGACTTTCTAAGCACATACAGTAGCTATACAGAGATAAAAGACTTAAAGAGGTTTAAAGCAGCATATGCAAACTATTAAATGTAAATCATAAACTTCCATTTGAACAAAGAAAAGTACAGTAACAATTCAGTAAGATCTACAGTACCATAAAATGTTTTAAACTAAGGATGAGCTAGAGGTTTTGCAATCATGCAGTGTCACCAGAAAATGTAGACTAGTCATCAGGTAAACATTGCAAACTATAATAGCATGTCTCAGGTCTCAGTACTTCACTGGAGGTAATATGGGACCGGCTGTGACCATTTCAATTACAGTATATTCCGTAGTATCGTTAGATATAGTCCCTCCATCCATCCACTCCTTTACTGCCCATTTAGTGTTTTATGAATATCAGTCTGTTCCCTTTTTTCCAGCTCCACTGCCAACCTACATCCTGGGTCCCTGCCACCCAGACCTGGCTTCCCATTACCCTGACCTGAAAGGATGTGAACTCTGTGAGAATGTCATTTACTTAGGTAAGTGATGCATAATAGAAGATAGTCATATGTTTATAAGGATTGTGTGTATATATGCCTAAAACACTGAACTAGATTATACCCATCTGTAAGTAATTCTGTGTAACTTCTTGTGTTTAATTTGGTTTAAGTAATGCTGCAAACAGACAATGCAAACTACAGAATGCACACAGATGGAAGTAATATCATTCAGAGCCTTCTGGTAATTGCCTCCTAACTATCAAGTAAGCAGTGTGTAAAGAACTATGTACAGTAGAGAGAAGAAAAAGCCTATATAAATGTTGCTTTTCAGAAAATAGAAAACTGCTTTGGAAACAAGAGCAAGAAATATTATAATGAATGTTAAATGAAAATGGAAGAATCCTATGAAATGGAAGAGAAATGAGGAGCTGGTAGACTGCTTAGAAAAACTGATGAATCATAATGATGAGAACAAAGTAGTAGTAAATATGATTGGATATGGTGGTGCACAAAGAAGGGTACTATGAACAGGTTGGGAAGTTGGAATTCATCAGGTACTGATAAAGTACACTGTATGCAGGAATGAAGAAGTATAGTGGAAAATGCAGTAAAATGTTTGTTTTAAATATGCCATAAAGCCTACATGAGTGGAGATGTACCAGTGAAACGGAAGAAAGCTGTAATTGTTCCATTTTAAAGATGACCAAAATGAGTGCAAAAACTATTGGAGAAAGTCTGCTGAGTGCTGCAGAAAAACTGTATGAAAGAATAATGACAGAAAACTTAAGGTAGTAAGATAATTGTGTCTAGAGAGAGACAACTGGGTGACTTCTGGAATGGTATGGAACAAATAGGTGGTATGTGGGGATGCTGGCCATCCACCACTTACAACATGCAATGCAGCCTTCAGTGGCTCTACACTTGATTGTCGAATATAAGTATTTCCAGTACTCCCCAAAACCATTTACAGTGTTGGATGATAATGTAACCAACATTTGGATGCCTGGTTGAAGCACTTCAACTGAATGTGATCCTTAAGAGCTCTGTCCTGTGTGTGATTGGAATACAGTATATTGCTCACATGATACTGCTCAGGGAAAAATGATTGGTCATTTTCCCATAAATGTATGGACTGAGTGCTTCCAGGCCATCACTGTGACGAGTGCCTTCTCACCACTAGACCACCAGGCACCTTTTACAGCATGTATGAAATACCTAACGAAGGTTGTATTACTTCACGATTCTCAGGAGCGTATATGTGTTTTTGCTGTATTATCACATGTTTACTTCCCTGTCCCTCAAAAGGAAGATGTTGGACTGCAGAAGAAGGGCAACTTCAGACTGCAATCCACTGGTTCATGTTTCAGATGAACATGGGGTTACAGCATCTACTGCTACTACTGCTACTACATGTTTACTTCTGTAATAACTAATTCATTATCTGTTACTGTTTGTGTAAAACTTATTTGGGAATTTGCCATTCTTAATAGCTATGACTGCAGTTTAATTACACAGTAATTAATGAAATATGACAAACACTTTTTTCAGGTCCCAGCGGTATCTACCCCTGCAGCAGTGGACTCAAGATCATGTACCTGAGTGGTGTTCAGTCCAAAACCGGTGAAAAAAGTCCCAGCACATTTAATTTTGAGGACATAAATTCACTCCAGACTCAGGTCACCAGTAAACCTACCATAGATATTCTAATAACAAGTCAGTGGCCAAGTTCCATATGCAACTTTGCTAAAAGTCCTGTAAGTGCATATGTCAGCTGATTTACTATAGTGTCATGTTAAACATTACCAAATTCATAAAATATGACTCATACAAAACGAAAGAAATACAGTGTCATGGTCATCATTATACTTCTAGCCAGTGTACCTCCTCAACCCCTCACAACTTCTTCCGCTCTGTCTTATTGGCCTGGCTATTGACCTTTTTCATCCATTTCCAGCATATCTGTATCCTCCTTTTCTGTATCCTCCTACTTTCTCTATTCTCGTTTCAAAGCCAAAGGTGGCTGTTGCGTATACGTACGCAACGGTCTATCTTGCTCTCGTGTTCCTGAACTTGATTCTTCTGAATTCTCTGCTCTCTGGCTTCGGCTTTCCTGTCATTCTCTGACTAAATATATCTGTGCTGTTTACTTATCTCCTAATTCTACTGACTATCAAAAATTCTTTGACTATCTTACTTCTACGATGGAACACATTCTATCCATTTCTCCTTTCTCTGAAATCTCCATTCTAGGAGATTTCAATGTTCACCACCACCTTTGGCTCTCCTCTCCTTTAACTGATCCACCTGGTGAACAAGCCTACATCTTTTCTATCCTTAATGACCTAGAGCAGCTTGTACAGCACCCTACCCGTATCCCTGACCGCCTTGGAGAGAGTTCCAACATACTTGACCTTTTCCTAACAACTAATCCTTCTGCTTACACTGTTCATCTTTTCTCTCCGTTGGGCTCCTCCGATCA
>JAGKTI010031990.1:0-12001 GCA_018397915.1 Birgus latro
CTGATTGCATCAGTGTTTTTCACCACCATTGCAGTATTGTACTGTGTTATACCTTCACTACATTAATCAAATGGCATAATAATACTGTACTGTGCACTGAAAAACATGTCTTTTACTTGTCTTATTGTGGTGAACATAGCTGAAGTGGTCATGCAGTCCGGACTGCTTTCTGGCTTTATCGGACTTTTTCCGATATATAGGAGTTTAGTCCGGTAGCTCCTCGAGTCCGATAAAAGCGAATTCCGGTCTATTGAAGTCCGTTATATCGAGGTTTTACTGTACTTGGAAATCACTGAATGGTGTTTCTAGTGATAATATCTGGCAGTGGTATTCAGATTAGGGGATGTCGGGAAGTGTAAAGTGGAGACTTAGTTACCCAAATTCAGAAGTCTCCACAAGTCCTACGGTAGTCACCAAGTGCTAAAAAAAAAACATCCCAGGAGAAAGCTGAAGGTATGTGTCATATGCATATGTAATTATAACATTCTAGGACTAATAACTGATTTTTGGCAAATATTTTTAAAAAGTCAGTCGGAGCGCGAATATCCCCACAGGAATGGCACGGAAAACCTCCGACAACCCCGCGGTGTAGGGGTTAAGAGTAGCATATGCAATTTCTTACAAAATTTAAATCAGATATGCAAAGCCTAAGAATTTATTAGGGTGTGGATATTTGATTTAAATAATATGTTTTAATGATTTTTGTAAGGAACTGCCTATGCTGTTGTATATCTGTACTAAAATATTAAATAAAATGTCTTGAGAAAAATGCAGATAAAAGTAAAACTGGCAACATCACAGCCTTTTCCCTGTCCCTCTGCTCCGCTCACTCCTCTTAGTCCTCTGTATGAACTTCCATGAGTTAACAACGCCTTGCTCCAGTCCTATCACCTTAGTCACTTAGTGTTTTTGAAGTGAATCATCTTATTTCACAATAAATAATTTCAGTTTAATTTGTTAGTAATGGATGCCCCCAGTACCAGGAGTACCGGCTGTACTGCCCAGTCTTGGCAGCCAGATGCAGAGTGTGAAATTCAAATGACCGAGAAAGTCGAAATAAATGAGTTACTTGAGAGGAGCATGTCGAGTTACACGGAGAGACAGACTGACAAATGAAATGAAGGATCGTTGTGGTGTGAATATGATAGGAAGCATTAAGAGAAACACATTAAGGTGGTTTGGCCATATGGAGAGGATGGAGAGTGAGAGACTAACGAGGAGAATGTATGTGAGTGAGAGGGAGGGGGAGGCCAAGGATGAGATGGGGGGATGGAGTGGAGAGGTATATGAGAGAAAGGGGTGTGAGCTGGGAGCAGGTTAGTGAAATGGCGGGGGAGAGGGTGACACGGAGGCGATTTATTGTTTGTGGCCAGTGGCCACCCCTTACGAGATTAAGGCATCTGGCAATAGATAGACAGAATAGTAATAAATAAAAGTAAGTATGCTAATTTATTTAAATATCTCAATATTTTACAGTAATTCCCACAAATGTATGCAAATGGTTTACGATAGTGCTTTGCGACATTGCACAAGCTAAATATTAGATTGCATACTTGTGCAAATTAAAGATATCAGAAAATAATAATAATAAATAAAAGTAAGTAAGTATGGTAATTAAGTTAAATAACTAAATATTTTACAGTAATTCCCACAAATACATGCAAATGGTTTGCGCTTAATCCTTAGCACAGATTGTGCACGTGTGCTTGTGCAAGGTCCTTTTTCATTTGCGCTCCCCACTACTGTATGTATATATATATATATATATATATATATATATATATATATATATAATGTATATATATTATCATCATATATACGTATATATCATATTCGTATATACTGTACAGTATATATACCGTACAGTAGTCCCACATTTATCCGGACGCTCAGTATCCAGACGTATTCATTATCTGGATGCTGGACCTTGGCTCTGTTAAACCATTATCCGAATTTATATGCTATTATCTGGACGTAAAATTTCCCGAGAACTTTGGCTGGCCAGCCGACATGATCAGATATTCAGTATCGTGGCCGCTGTGCTTAAGTCTGTAACCCACAACACTAAAATGTCCGTCCGCCCTCGTACTAAATGCCAAAGTCGTATGCTTGTCCTATCACTCCCAACAAACCTCCAGCACCTGAGTAATACAACTGTAACCCACAAGTGATGTCAAAATGTCCATACGCATTCCCCACCGAATGTCTAATATCGCTCAGCCACGGGGGTTAAGTCTTTCCCAACTGCCACCTCCATCGAACACAGATCACAAGCCATGAGTACGTGTTCAGCGACAGTGGTCGTCCATCTCTTTACTGAAGGTCGAAAGGCCCCCAGTCACGGTGAGTTGCGTTTCTGTATGGCCACCCGGCATCTAACAGACTGCAAGCCACAAGTAAATGTACAGCAAAAGTGCCCGTCCACCTGTTGACAGAAGGAGAATCCTGCCCACAGCCTTGTTTCTCCCCCCCCTCCCCCCTCCTCCCATCCCTCCTGCATACCCTTCTGGGCCCCCTCCTCACTCCCTCAGTCCTTACCCTCCTCCATGGTGATAACACCGACTCACGAGTTTTCAAAGTTTTTTGCGATTAAATGAACCACTATTGATTGTACTGAAATTCCACAGGAACCATGAGAAAGCTTGTGAAATTCTGCGTCAAGACATATGCTTAACCCTTGGATGGTACTGGCAAAATTTAGCACTAGGATGGTGGGAAGTTATATGAAGGTAAGTTTTACTCCTGAACACTTTATTCTTCCTAGAATTTCTGTACTTTTACTTCTCAGGTTTATGTGTTTTTATTAGTTTATCTTATAGTATAATCACCAGTCAGTTTTATGTGTTTTTATTAGTTTATCTTATAGTATAAACACCAGTGAAGATGATGGTATACAGTTTATACCAATATAACCAATTTCCGGTGGCATATTTGGCCATGGAATTTTTTTGAGCCCCAGGAGCGATCACTCATCACGGAACAGATTTTCAAACTGACGTCATTTTTTTTTGTTGGATTTTTGTTGTTTTTGCATTTTTTTCATGATGTTTAACATTAATATGGATAATCCTGTGTGTGTTTTGATGTCTAGATATGGCAGAATGATTGAAAAACTGCCAAAAATAGGAGCGGTACTGTATATACAGTAGTGTATAGGTTGGGTGTTTTTTGGTTCAAAATTTTTTTTTTCTTGGCTTTCTTGGTGTTTAGCATTATTTTGGATATTCCTGTGTGTGTTTGGATGTCTATATATGGCAGATTGACCTGAAAACAGTGCCAAAATTAGGAGGGGTACTGTACATAGTCATGTATAGATTGGGTGTTTTTGATTTTGATTTTTTTTTAATGGTTTTCTTGGTATTTAGCATTACTTTGGATATTCCTATATGTGTTTGGATGTCCGAATATGGCAGATTGACCTGAAAACAGTGCCAGATTAGGAGAGGTACTGTACATACAGTCGTGTATAAGTCTGGTGTTTTATGCTTTTTGATTTTTTTTTTCCATGGTTTTCTTGGTGTTTGGCATTACTTTGGATATTCCTATATGTGTTCTGATGTCAAAATATGGCAGATTGACCTGAAAACAGTGCCAAAATTAGAAGGGGTACTGTACACACAGTCGTGTGTATAGGTCCGGTGTTTTTTGGTTTTCGGTGGCTTTTATTCATGTTTTTCTTGGTATTTAGCATTACTTTGGATATTCCTATGTGTGTTTTGATGTCTAAAGATGGCAGATTGACCTGAAAACAGTGCCTTAGGAGGGGTACTGTATATACAGTCGTGTATAGGTAGGGTGTTTTATGGTTTTCAGTGTTATTTTTGCATGTTTTTTTGGTGCTGAAAATTAATTTCAATAGTAGTATATAAAGTATGATGTCAAAATATGGCAGAATGACCAGAAAACTCTGCCAAAGTAAGGAGGCGTACTGTATATTCAGTAGTGTTTAGGTAGGGTGTTTTTTGGTTTTCAGTGGCGTTTCTGCATGGTTTTCTTGGTGTTTAGCATTACTCTGGATATTCCTGTGTGTGTTCTGATATCTAAGTATGCTTGAATGACCAGAACACACTGCCAAATTAAGTAGGTACTGTACAAATAGGTTAGGTATAGGTTGGAGGTGGGTATAGGTAGGGGCTGGGTATGGTAGGGGAATAGTGTTCTGGATGTTGCCACTGCCCGGACGTGCCTTTGGCTCTATTATGTCTGGATAAATGAAGGATTAATATATATATTCATACTGTATATATATATATATATATATATATATATATATTCATTTGGCGCGGAAAGTGTTAGTGTGTGTATGCACGCACACATCTGCTAAGTCACGAGTGATGACATCATCGGAAGGTTCGGGTGGTATGCAACCGGGAGCCTTGGCAGTTCACGTCGTGACGCCGGTGAGTGTGGTTGTCTAGTTCCAACACTGGTAGCAGAGCGTAGTTCGAGAATGGCGTCGTGTTCGACCAAGTGGCCTTCAAAACTGGGAAATGATTCTACATATGAGAGCTGGAAAAAAGACATTGGCATTTGGTGCGAACTAACGGACCTAGCAGCAGAAAAACAAGCTTTAGCTATTCATCTGTCATTGTCTGGGAGAGCGAGGGTGGCGTCTTCGCAGACTGAAACAGATGTTCTGAAGCAGAAGGATGGTGTTCAGACATTGCTGAAAAAATTAGACGGTTTATTTCTCGTGGACAAAGGACGTTGACAGTTTGCAGCGTCTTATGAGCTGTATAACTTCAGAGGAGCCAGTGATATGAACTTTCGGGAGTTTGTGACAGAATTTGAGCATGTTTACTTCAAATTTACCAAGCAGGACATGGAACTGCCAAATTCTGTGATGGCTTTTATGCTCTTAGCTGCATGCAAACTTTCAGACAGTGAACGACAACTAGTGATGTCTGCGATAACTGAGGTGACATACGAAAATATGAAATCTGCCCTGATTCGTATTTTTGCTGGTGAAATTGGCAGACAGAATGAGGCATCGGTGTCTGCCAGAGAGGTGAAAAACGAACCAGCATTTTGGAGTGACGAAGTTGAGGGTGACGAAACGCTTTATGCTAGAGGTACTCGACGAGGACGGAGAATGTTGCAGGGTGGTGCAAAACGTGATCAACGTCGGGGTAGTGGCCGATTTTCAACCGTATCTGCTAGAATTCCCCAACTCTCATCCACCGGCAGGAGGCAGAACCCACTTGGGCCTGACGGAAAGGTATCGAGGTGTTTCGTATGTGATTCTAGATTTCATTGGGCACATGACTGTCCGGATGCATACGAAAACGACGGCAGTCGAGAAGAGAATTCTGAAACAGTGCATCTGTCGATGTTTATGGGCTATGCGGATGATGCCGCTAGTAGAGGTAAGTCACAGACTCTAGTAGAAGAATCTAAGGGATGTGCTCTTCTAGACACAGGGTGTTCTACAACTGTATGCTATCTAAGTGAGCTCACTGATTATGAACGTGATGCTGTAAGAGAAGAAGCGTCATCCTCAATGTTTACTTTTGCTGATGGTGTCACAGTTTCCTCCCTCAAACGTGTTACTCTGCCCTGCTACATTGGAAACATGCGTGCTACCATCGTGACTGATGTTGTGGACTGCAATATTCCCTTGCTGTTGAGTAGACGTTGCATGAAAAAAGCAAAAATGTTGATTAACCTTGGAACTGACCAGGTCAAAATTTGTGGAACTATCATTGATTTAAAGTCCTCATCTTCAGGCCATTACTTACTTCCAATTTCCTTATGACTAGATCGTAAATTTTGTGAAACAATCATGTTGGCAACTCGTGGGGGTGACGTAGAAAAAACCGCTTTGAAGCTTCACAGGCAATTTGGACACCCTACATCGGCAAAACTAATTAAACTGATCACAGATGCGGGAATTAAAAGTTCAAAACTGGAACAGGCTGTCAAGGCTGTAACTGATGCTTGTACAGTCTGTTGCAGATTTCAGAAAGCCAAGCCCCGACCCGTAGTCAGTTTGCCCATGGCGTCTAAGTTTAATGAAGCCATAGCCATGGATTTAAAAGCTTGGGGAAAGCATTATTTCTTAGTCCTTGTTGATTTGGCGACCAGGTATTGTTATGCGATAGTAATTGCAGATAAGTGTGCGCCCACCATTATCAAAGGAATATTTCGGAGCTGGATTGTTGTGTTTGGCACACCTAGAAAAATTCTTACAGACAATGGCTGTAAATTCAATGCAGTGAAAGCTCGATTATCCAGCCTTCGGTATATCCGGGCCGTGACTGAATGGTTCAGTGGTACAGTAATACATAGAATTATTCATACGATAGCTCCGGTTGCTAGCGAGCGAGGCCTGGGTAAACGAGCGTGAGTCTGCTCCCCCACCCACACCTCCTGCTCACAACTCGATCACATGGATGGCAAGGTGGAGTTTTGTTAGGCGATTGATAACCTAACCTAGTCTAACATTGCTTAACTACCTAATAATTTAACCTATCCTAACCTGGGCTCCAGTTGGAGATTTGGGAAACGAAATCCACTTCTAATTGAAATCCACTTCTTATTACGCTGAGTAAGTTTCTTCCACTGTGCCAGAAACAGTCGTAGGTACGGCCTAAAGAACGTGATGATGATAAAGGAGGAAATCTTTCAGCAAGAGAAGGTAATTATTAAATTCAAAGTAGAATAATACGGAAAACAAAGTAGAGGAATATGAATTGAACTGGTAAAGTCTTTAGGCTGTATGCTTAGATGAAAATTTATGGGTTTCACAATTTTAGGGGATGAAATGGAACAGAAATGTTTGCTAATCAGAAAAAAATTACTCTACCATCTCACGTGTTCTCTTAAGTTAGCATTCAGTTTCACATTCTTCGTTAGATATTCCGCTTCCCATTTCAGACTGGCAGAGCATACAGTTATTTCTGTCTCTTTCAGTTAAGTGTACATTATATTTATTCTTTTGTTCGTTCTTAAGTGTGTGTGTGAAAGAGAGAGTATTGATGCAAACAATAATGTATTACATTAACCCCTTCATAGTTGTCGGCCTCGAATGATGCTTTACTGTACCGGTGTCAATGACGATGAGTTAAAAGCTATAAAAAAAACTGCGAGCAATTATGGGAAGGGATAGAAGGTCACTGATATGTTTACACGACCCTACTCTACTGTCGCAAGCAGCCAGGCGGTCAATTCCTCTCAGATGTCTTCGCCGATATGTTTAAATGCTAATGTAACATGCCCCTTAATTTTGAGTAAGTTTCTTCCATTATGCCGAAAACAATAGTAGGTAAGGCTTAAGCAACATTATGATAATAAGAGAGGAAATCTTGCTGCAAGAGAAAGGTAATTTACCACCCTCAAAATAGGCAGAAAAATACAGAAAACAAACTAGAGGAATATAAATTGACTTGGCAAGGTCATTAGGCTGTATGCTTACATGAAAATTTATAGGTTTCACAATTTTAGGGGACGAAATGGAGCAAAAATGTTTACTAGTCAGAAGAAAAAAAAAAACTTTTGTCTCACGTCTTCTAATAAGTTAGCATCCCACATTTTTTGTTCAATGTCGCGGTTCCCAACACATTTCGGACCGACAGAGCATACAGTTATTTCTGCTCTTTGCAGCTAAGTATACATTTACTGCTCATTCTTCGTTTGTTGTTATGTGTACGTTTGAGACAGTATTAATACAAATAATTATGTATTTCATTAACCCCTTCATAGCTGCCATCCTTGAACAATGCATTACTGCACCGGTGTCAATGACGTTGAGTTAGGGAGCTATAAAATCTGCGAACAATTATGGGAAGGGAACGAAAGTCACTGGTATGGTTATACAAACCTGTTGTACCATCCCAAACAGCCAGGCGGTCAGTTCATCCCAGATGTTTTCGTCAGTATGTTTTAATGCTAATGTAACATGTGCCCTAATTTTATTCTTTCACGATTCATAGCAAATCAGAAGATGGGTTTAGGGACAAAAAAAAATTAAAAGTGCACTAGACGAGTCTTACCACATCTGTAAGAAAATGAAACTGATTTTGGAACATAGAAAAAATGGTTCCAAGGCCTGCCACGGGAGCACACAAATTTCTGAACTCACGGCCATTGAGGGGGCTAAACATATGCTTTACTGTAAGCAGTAAAAGCACCTTACCAAATCAGTTCATCCTGATATTCTGTTATGTTTTTCTGATTGTTTCTGGGTTGGCAAATAAACAGTTCTTGTTAAATCTGTTTCCCCGTTGTGTGCAACTCTTGTTGTTAGTTAACGTAATGGCGGAAGGTACTGTTCTGATCTAATTGTTTAACCAAACCTGGCCTAACTTAGCTTAACTGCACCTAATAATTTAACCTAACTTAATCTCCAGTTTGGAAGTTGGGAAACAAAATCCACACTTGAATATGTCGAGTTTCTTCCATTGTGCTGGAAACGATCGTAGGTACAGTCGCGTTCATGAGTCCCGATACACAGGTGTTTTTGTTGTCTATTGCAGTGCTCACTGCTTTTGGAATATGGAACTTTTGTGCTTACTGCTTGATACACTGAACATAATTTGGTCGGTTAGCAAGTGAAATAGTTCAACATCCTACCAATGGTGGACACAACATCAGACAAGACAACTACATGCGTATCAGGACTCACGAACGCGACTGTACAGCTTCAGGAACATGACGATAATAACAGAGGAAATTTTTCAGCAAGATAAAGAAATTTACCAAACTGAAACTAGAAAAATACAGAAACAAGCAGGATGCATATGCAAAGATTTGGTAAGGTCTTTCTGCTACGTTAAGTGTACATTTTCCGGTAAATAAATAAGTCTAAGTAGTACTTGTTTTTTGTCTCCGCCGGATTAATCGTGATTTCGGACTATCCAGTCACCCCTTCGCACCATATAGCCCGGATAATCGGGATATCTCTGTAATGCGGAAATGCGAGCATCGGGAGAGGCCTTCAATATCAAGATCACGACAACGTCTGCAGAGAGTCCTTGGAGCAACGGAGTCTGTGAGCGTCAAAATGCAGTCATTGGTGACATTGTTAGGAAGGTAATGGCTGGTAGCCAGTGTGAATTGGATGTGGCCTTGGCATGGGCAGTATCGGCAAGAAATGCTCTCACCAACTACTCAGGCTTTTCTCCTAACCAACTTGTTTTTGGTCAAAACCCTAGTCTGCCTAATGTGTATGCAAATGATCCTCCAGCCTTGGAATCTTCATCACCATCGAAAATTGTGAGAGGCAACTTGAACGCTCTTCATTTAGCTATGCAGCACAACATACGTTCGAGTGACCTAAACGACATCCGGAATGGAGATGAAGTCTTCTACAAAAGAAATGACAGTCATGAGTGGCATGGTCCTGGAATTGTAATAGGCAGAGATGGGAAACAAATTCTGGTGAGACACGGCGGTGTATATGTGCGAGTGCACGTATGTTGTCTAGCACGAGCGCCAGAGCAAGATACTACAGTTGAAAGTGATGCAGCAGTGATGAGAAGAATAATGTTGTCCAGGAGAAGCCTAATGACGATCCTATGCAAGTGTTGAATGACTATCCACCAGATGACAAGTCGGAAGATGGTGTGGTCCCAATCGATGAGCCTCCCACAGTTTCTGTTCCGATTAATCAGCTTCCCAAAGTTTCTGTTGGTCAACGTATAAAGGGAATACATTCAGAAAGTGGAGAGTTGGTGTCTGGAAGGATTATAAGTCGGGCAGGTAAAGCCACTGGAAAGTACAAACACTGCTATAATTTGAAGAGGGACTCTGATGGCAGCATTGATTGGATAGATTTGGAGAAGGATCTTAGCGAATGGGAAGTGGTTGATGATGACACAGAAATGCTTGTTCTTTTCAACTCTGAAGCCGTATTATGTGCTAAGGAAAATGAAATTACAAATTGGCAGAATAATGATGTGTATGAGGAAGTAGATGATGTTGGGCAAGGTGCCATAACAGTTCGATGGGTTGTGACAGAAAAACTGAAAAACAGAAAGCCTATTGTTAAGGCCCACTTAGTCGCCAGAGGATTTGAGGAAGACACAGTGGATCTCCGAAAAGACTCGCCTACTTGTTCAAAGGAAACAGTGCGTTTGGCACTTTCTTTGGCCTCCACCAACCAGTGGGATTACCACACTGTGGACGTGAAAGCTGCCTACCTGCAAGGTAACGACATTGAGAGAGTTGTTCATTTACGTCCTCCGCCTGAATATGCAAATGGTAAGTTATGGAGACTAAAGAAAACTGTTTACGGCCTTTATGATGCTGCTAGGCATTGGTATCTGCGCGTAAAAGATCAGTTGTTGAGTCTCGGAGCTAAAGTATCATCACTGGATTCAGCGCTGTTCTCTTGGAGCAATGGTGGCAAAGTCGAAGGGATTGTATGCATCTACGTCGACGACTTTCTTTGCGCTGGTACACATGAGTTCGAACAGCAAGTAATCGGTTGAGTCAAATATTCCTCATCGGCAGTTCAGAATCAAAAGCCTTCAGATATGTTGGTCTCAATGTCATCTCCATCATCGATGGCAGCATAACGCTCGACCAATTCCAGTATGCTTCATCTTTGAAACCAGTCACGCTGAGTAAACATCGTGCAGCAGTAAAATCAGGGGAGCTGTCCGAGTCTGAGAAAATGGAGTACCGAGCATTAATTGGGCAACTCAATTGGATTGCCACATACACTTGGCCAGATATTGCCTTTGATGTGTGTGAGTTGAGCGTGAATAGCAACCGAGCTATCGTAGCAGATTTGCTCAAGGGTGAAGACTGACAACATGAAGCTATACATTCCAAGAATGGGGCCGATCGAGGACTGTCATATAGAGTGCTTTTCGGATGCCTCATTTGCCAACCTTGTAGGCAATGGATCTCAGGGAAGTTTTGTGATCTTCCTACGAGATGCTAGTGAGGCAAGATGTCCTATATTTTGGCAGACAAGGAAGATCAGGAGGGTCGTCAAATCTACCTTATCTGCTGAGGTGTTGGCGCTGCTTGAATGTGCTGAAACTACTGTATATCTCTCCAACATATTGCGTGAGGTTTCTGGATGTGGAAAGATCAAAATAAAGTGTTTCGTCGACAACAAGAGTCTGTTGGATGCCCTTTACTACTGTAAGAGCGTAGAAAACAGGAGATTGCTCATTGATATTGCTGTGTTGCGGGACATGTTGGAGCGGTGGGAGATTGATGAGGTATCCTGGGTGGATACATCACGACAACTGGCTGATTGTCTCACCAAGAAAGGTGCCTCGACCGAGCGACTGCGTGCAGCAGTCAGCCAAGACTAGAAAGTTAATAATACTTTAAGAGACATCACATATCTGTATGTGGTCACAGACTGGGTCTTGATAGTAATTAAATAAAAGTGTATGTATTGGATACATAGTGTGTATCGGGTGTTGATGGTACTCACACAAAAGTCTATGTATTGGATACATAGTGTGTATCAGACGCAAATAGACCATCCAGCTTCGTCCTTGGAATCTTCTGTCAAATTAAGAAGAGAGGACGAGAGTGTTAGTGTGTGTGCGCACGCACACATCTGCTAAGTCACGAGTGATGACGTCATCGGAAGGTTCCTGTGGTATGCAACCGGGAGCCTTGGCAGTTCACGTCGTGACGCCGGTGAGTGTGGTTGTCTTTTGCCGACATCATTCTTTTTCGCGTTAAGTGAAGTAGGGTCAATACTACCCTCCCTTGTGATGCGAAATGAGCTGACGCTTTTTCAATGGGAGCTGGCAACCCTGCTTGATAGGTTTGGCACCACAGGAGCAGGCTCAGTAATGTTTGGGCAGCCACAGGAGGAGGATTGTCTCTGTGTGTGATGCACCACGAGGGCATGTTTTGACTCAAATAACACAGTTATGTGGTTACCTACCACATTCTCATCAAGCCTAAAGTAACCACAAGCAAGGACAAACGTGTGGAAGTGATTACTTTATACAAAGCTGGCCACAAACTCCCATTTATTGCAAATCAGATGGTGTTAGACTGAGGACAGTGCAGAGACTGGTGAAGC
>JAGKTI010031991.1:0-12000 GCA_018397915.1 Birgus latro
ATGCAACAGTGCGGTAAAGAGACAAAGGTTGAAGGGAATCAGTAAGAGGAGGAGAGTTAACCCTAGATAGGAGGACCTGTGACATATGGATACACTGCCTGGGTGCGTTTAAGTTTTGCGGTTATTGGTGTCCAGAATAATGGGTGATGGACAACTTTTTTCTTCACACCAAGCAGTCCTGAGTCAGCCTATGCTGTTTCTGTCCGCAGGCTCAAGTTCCTGCCATTGTTGACCCTTTGGTGGGTACCTGTGTATCCAATTGGAACATGTCTTCCTGTAGCGTATAATTTTTGTAAAAAAAAAAAAAAAAGAGAGAGGAGGGCTATTCTGGTCAAGGTCGAAGGCTTGGATGGACATTTTGAGTATTTTAGGCACAATATGACCATGTACAATACATGCATGTAACATTCCCGCTGTATGCAGCATAATAAAGTATATGGTTTTCTTTGGTTTTTAGTGTATTTGTTTAGGTAATGGAGGCAAAACGAGCTAGGTAGGTGTTCCACACAGAGCTGGCAGAATAATCTGAAGCTGAAGTATTTCAAGAGGACGGTTGACATCACATTAGAACCCCTGAGTGACACAGAAACCCTTGATTGTTATTGTGGGTAATGGGAAATTGACCTAGTGTAGCAGTGGCCCCATAATGGGGTGGTTTTAGGGGTCAGTGGTGGCCGGAATAATGGGTACTTAGAAATTATTTACAGGTGTGTAGTCATGGGCCCCAAACGAACAAGATACCTGTCAGACGAAGAGCTGGCGGAGTATCTGAATTCGGAGGAGTTCAACAGGACTGTTGACACCACACTGCAACCCTAGAGTGACACAGAAACCCGTGATGTTAGTTAGTGTGGGTGATGTGACACTTATTGAGTGTACATGACCCTAGTGGTGATGTGACGGCCGTCATTACACCACACAAGGACCCACAACAGGAGCCTGACACATTGATTGAGTGCTTTGAGGGTAGCGGTATATATATTTATTACCTGTTTCCATTTATGTCAGGCACCCAGTTTTCTGTGTAACCCAGGGTTGGCAGGCTGACTGTGTGATATTTAGGCATTAGATTTATAGGTTTATTTTTTATTTTATTTTATTTTATTTTTTTGCTCAGTTCCATGCATGTGCATCTCAGGAAGAGAATAACTCACTATTTTTTTTTTCAAGTAACTTACAAATGTATTTATTTTAGCTCAGTTTCATTAATTTCTAGTCATCTGGTCTCCACAGGAGTTATATTTGTATTTCAGTTCCATTAGTTTTGAATAAAACATTTTTGTGCATATTTTTTTTTTTCATTTTCCTTCAGTGTATCCAATTAGCACAGATCTTCCTATCCCGAGGTCAGAAGGAACGTCTTCCTATCTAGGGTTAATGAGACGAATAGCCTTTGACTCCACCCTGTTGAGAACAGCAGCATGTGGGGAGCCTCCCCACACATGAGAGTTGAACTCCATACAGGGGCGAATAAAACCCGTGTTCAAGGTCAACAACTGTGCAGGGGTAAAGAAAGTTCGGAGTCAGCTTAGCACACCTTATCTTTTGGAAGCAGATTTCACAAGAGATGTAATCTGTTCTTTCCACGATAAATCCCGAGAGAATGAAACCCCAAGCATGTTCAAGGATGATGCAGGACTGAGCTGGACATTATTAAACAGTGGGAAATCCTGGGAAATATTTTGTCGGGTTGATAAGTGTAAGAACTAAGTCTTTGATGCATTAAAAATAAGTTTATTTTTACCCCAATCAGAGATACGAGCCAAGTCAGACATTAGGTGTGCCATAGCCTCATCTCTTGTTTGTTGAAGAAACTGCTGAGATGAACGTTGCGGAAACTGAATGGAGAGGTGAAGGGTGGAATCATTAATTAGCATATGAGTGGACAGAGTTAGATGTACAGTCACTCATAAAAGTTCGTGGGGGTCCGTGTGTGTGTGGGCCTCTGCAGTCCCCACCCCTTTCTATACGACGAGTCTGTATAACAACGTGACGACGCAAACACCCATACACACGGCAGAACTGGGACTTGATGTAATAAAGTAAGAAAGGATTATGTTTGTCAGTCATATGTTATTGGTAGTCATAATCAGTTCAGTGTTGTATGATAAGATATGAAGGTTAGAGCTCTTTTTATCTCTAAGTTTTCAGTAAGCAAGTGAGCAGTGACGACAGTAATGAAGGTCAGATGCAGTTGAATCGTTTCGAAAATTTGCTTTGTATCCACATGAATAATGCTGTAAACCATTAAGAGCTGTATGCATACAGTATCGAACAAAAATGTTGTTTAGCATATCTTCGTCATATATGCCTCCATATAACCACTGAAAAACACATCTGAATAATAGGTAATAAAACATTCTAAGCAGACCTAGACTCGAAACAATGAACAGTGAAGCAATCCGAGTTGGCCAAAGTCGTAATGGAATAGCCCCGAGTCAGAAGGAGTTAAGTTCCCGCTCTGCTATGGTATTTGACGTTAAAGCCATTTGTTAATATAGAAATGAAATGTTATATATGCTGCTCATACGACATCCTCACAGTGCAGTCATTTGATGTCGACCAATTACTCTTTATATAAAAACCATACGTCAGATCGCAATATATTGTCCTGCTTTTCGACCTGCGCTTCCGTCGTCAACGCTCACTTGCTTAATGAAAACTTTCACATCGAAAGGGCTCTAACCTTCATATCTTACCATAGAACATTGAACTGATTATGACTACCGATAACATATGACCGACAAACATAATCCTTTCTTACTTTATTACATCAAGTCCCAGTTCTGCCGTGTGTATGGGTGTTTGCGTCGTCACGCCGTTATACAGACTCGTCGTATAGAAATAGGTGGGGACTGCACAGGCCCACACACACACGGACCCCCACGAACTTTTATGAGTGACTGTACAGCTTAGAAGGTCATTGATGAATAAAAGGAAGAGAGTTGTGATAGGACAGAGCCCTGAGCAACACCACTGTTGATAGGTCTAGGAGAAGAACGATGGCCGTCTACAACAGCGGCTATAGAACGACCAGGAAGGAAGCTAGAGATGAAGGCACAGATAGAAGGATAGAAACCGTAGGAGGGCTGTTTGGAAATTAAAGATATATGCCAGACTCGATCGAAAGCCTTTGAGATGTCAAGTGCAATGGCAAAGCATTCGCCAAAGTCCCGAAAGGAGGATGAGAAGGAGTCTGAAAGGTTGGAGAGAAGATCGCCAGTGGAGCGTCCCTGACGAAACCCATACTGACGATCAGCAAGAAGGTTGTGACTGGAAAGATGCTTTAAGATTTTTCTATTAAGAATTGACTCGAAAACTGTATAACTCTGTATGATGACACGGTACATAAAATACTCCTTACTTTACATAATTATAAAACTGCATTGTTCACTGCATTACTTAATGTTTCTGTTGTTTGAAAGCAGGATCTCATTCAGACTGCTGGGAGGTGAAAGAGAGTTTAATGCTCAGTCAGTATAGTCACCAAAACAACCACTTTGGCTGCTATCTTGGCATGAGTGCGAATAAATCGGAAGTGTATTACCAGACTCCCTGCACAAACACACGTAGACAATTCGCAATTTTACACTCTCCCAGCAGCACCACACCACCAATATATTTTGTGTAGCCGTGGGCGCATACTGAAACCTTGTGTTATAATGGCAGACAATGGACAGACATGCATGGTAAAGGAAGTATTGCTCCCTCTGGATAAACAGTGTGTGAGTGTAGACACACGATTTAATAGTTTATAGTGTCTGGAGCTAAGAAGGGCATGAATATGTAATACCTGTATGAAAACAAATGTTTGAATGTTTTAAGGAGGACATAATAAACGATGATCCAGACTAACGAAATAGCACCTCGATAAAAGCGACATCATTTGTAGACTGAACATCCGTAACACCATTATTTCAATTATTATGATACAAGGTACGTATCATTATGCAAATATAGTATCTCATTACATTCGCGTGATTCATTTATTTTTTTATGCAAGGAAGAAGGAACCAAAGGCCACAGGCCTGCATACTGTTCCTTCCAAGAAAAAGCAAAACAATACAAAAGAGAGCCAAATTCAAGATCCGTTCATTTCGAGATGCCTGGACACACTGCGTTTGAAAGACTGGAGATCATAGGAAGTAGGAAATACAGACAGAGGAAGACAGTTCCAGAGTTGACCAGTTGCATAAATGAAGTAACGGATAACTCTTCCATTAGAGAGTTGGACAGAAAAGGGATGAGAGTTTGTTGCTAGACGGGTACTACGTGCCCGTCGTAGAGGTGGAGGGATGCAAGCAGACAGTTCAGAGGAACAGTGACTGTTGAGGTGGCGATAGAAGAGAGATAAAGATGCAGCAGTGCGGCGAAGAGACAAAGGTTGAAGGGACTCAGTAAGAGGAGGAGAGTTAATGAGACGAAAAGCCTTTGACTCCACCCTATTGAGAAGAGCTGCATGTGGGAAGCCTCTCCACACATGAGAGTTGTACTCCATACACGGGCGAATAAAACCCGTGTACAAGATCAACAACTGTGCAGGGGTAAAGAAAGTTCGGAATCGGCTTAGCACACCTAATCTCTTGGAAGAAAATTTCACAAGAGACGTAATATGTTCTTTCCAAGACAAATCCCGAGAGAAGGAAACCCCAAGTATGTTCAAGGATGATGCAGGACATAACTGTTCATTATGAAACATTAGTGGGTAATCCTGAGGAAGATTTTGTCGGGTTGTTAAGTGTAATAACTGAGTTTTTGATGCATAAAAGATAACAAGATTATTTTTACCCCAATCAGAGATACGAGCCAAGTCAGACATTAGGTGTGCCATAGCCTCATCCCTTTTTTGTTGAAGTAACTGCTGAGATGGACGTTGCGGAAACCGAATGGAAAGGTGAAGGGTGGAATCATCAGCATATGAGTGGATAGGGTTAGATGTACAGCTTAGAAGGTCATTGATGAATAAAAGGAAGAGAGTTGGTGATAGGACAGAGCCCTGAGGAACACCACTGTTGATAGGTCTAGGAGAAGAACGATGGCCGTCTACAACAGCGGCTATAGAACGACCAGAAAGGAAGCTAGTGATGAAGGCACAGATAGAAGGATAGAAACTGTAGGATGGCAGTTTGGAAATTAAATATTTATGCCAGACTCGATCGATAGCCTTTGAGATGTCAAGTGCAATGGCAAAGCTTTCGCCAAAGTCCCGAAAGGAGGATGACCAGGAGTCTGAAAGGTAGGTGAGAAGATCGCCAGTGGAGCGTCCCTGACAGAACCCATACTGACGATCAGAAAGAAGGTTGTGACAGGAAAGATGCTTAAAAATTTTTCCGATAAGAATTGACTCGAAAACTTTTGAGACACAGGATGTTAAAGCAATTGGACGATAGTTAGAGGGTTGGGAATGGTCACCCTTCCTTGGGACTGGCTGAATGAGAGCAAACTTCCAGCAAGAAGGAAAGGTACAAGTTGATAGACAAAGGCAAAAGAGTTTACCTAGGCAGGGTGTAAGCACAGAAACACAGTTTTTGAGAACAACAGGAGGGACTCCATCAGGGCCATATACCTTGTTAGTATTGAGGCCAGTGATGGCTGAAAATACATCAGCTGAAGTAATTTTAATGTCAGTCAAGAGGAAGTCAGAGGGGGGAAGTGATGGAGGAATAGCACCGGAATTGTCTAAGGTGCAACTGGAGGAGAAAGTCTGAGCAAAGAGATCTGCTTTACCAGTTGAAGAAATAGCTACAGAGCCATCAGAGTAGAAAAGAGGATGGAAGGATGATGAGGTAAAGTTGTTAGAAAGGTTTTAGTCAAGGTGCCAGAAGGAGCAAGAAGAATTTGAGTTGGAGAGTTGAGAACATTTAGCACGGATGAAATTATTTTTAGCAGAGAGAAGAACAGACTTAGCACGATTCCTGGCAGAAATATATAAAAGATGTGATTCAGGGGTGGGTTGGCTCCAGTACCTCTTATAGGCTCTCTCCTTGTTGCGGACAGCATTAGAACAAGCGTGATTAAACCAAGGCTTTCTTGCATTAGTCAGAAGATATGAGAAGGAATGTATGCTTCCATGCCCGAAAGAGTAACCTCTGTAATGCGCAAGGCACACTCAGATGCCTCCCGGCCATGGAAGCAATAATCATTCCAAGGAAAATCAAAGAAGTACTGCCTAAGGGCCTCCCAATCTGCAGCTCCAAAGTGCCACAGGCAACATTTCCTTGGAGGGTCCACAGGCCGTACTGGAGCGATAGGACAGGTTAGGGTAATAAGGTTATGATCGGTGGAGCGGTGGAGCCCAACCGGGAGAATAGATTAACAATGTAAGGAGAAGGATTAGTTGTTAGGAAAAGGTCAAGTATGTTGATGACTGCACAACATTTTCGCACAAGCCAGTAGCTGTTCAACACTCGAAGTAGCTGTAATCCTATGCAACAGTACATATATTTATACCATGGTTTGAGAATATAATTATTGTTTTTCCACACAATAAAACAGACTGGATCATGCACAACATTGCATGACCGTTGTGAGACATGCTTAATCATCAATAGTTTATAGCCACCCTGGTTCAGCCACAAAAATGTTACAGGAGTTGATTCGCACACTTATTAGACTCAGGTGAATAACGTTTTTAGACGCCGGACATCACACTCCTTCTAACATTTATGCTCAACTACAGTTGTTCACCACATTGTATGCCGAACATTAAGACTCCTACATTAATCCAATACACGTTATTGCATACTGAGTTACAGATCACCCGGAACATCTGTATAATTACACCCTTCATCATTCTAAACGAAACATGACAAAGTTCCGATACGTGCTCCCTCACCACCTGTCTCCCCTTCCCTCCGTTCCACCTCGCCTCACAGTCATCTCCTTTAAAGAAAAAATAGGATCCAATGGCATTACTATTTGTTTTTCTCTCTACCTTCCACTGTACATATGTGGCAAACACTTGGATTTGCAGACAACGTATGACTTGATAAAACATTGTTTTCTGTGGGTACTATATACTGTAGCGGAGGGGAAGCTCTGCCTGGTCTGCCAATTCCCTTACTATTACTACGATGTAAACAAACACAGTGATGCCACATTTCACCAAACACACCACTCGCTAAACTCATTAGGAGTGGAGTTAACTGTATTGTAGAGGGGTTCTCTTGACCTACGCCAAGCAGGTTATGTTTTTTCCATGTGTTGGTTTGTTTGTCTGTTTGTTTGTCTTTTAGTAGTATTTCCGAAAAAGTTATTAACGAATTTTTATAAAATTTTGTGAAAAGGTGCACCATGGAACAAGGAACAATTGTTTAAAATTTAGGGTGGATCCGGGTCCGGATCCTGTATCCACGGATCCGGAGCCGGGATTACTCAAAAAGTTATAAACGGATTTTGATGAAATTTTGTGGAATGGTTGGCCATGAGCCACGGAAGAAGTGATTAAATTTTGGGGCGGATACGGACCCAGATCTGAAATATCCCGCACAATACCTCCAAAAGTTCTCAATGAATTTACATGAAATTTTGTGAAAAGGTGGGCCATGGACCTTGAAAGAATGAATTAATTATGAAGGCATCTCCGGATCTGGATCCTATATCCTTGGGTCCAGATCCAGATCCTTTTTCATGGGAATGGCATTGACTGAGGTATGCGCTCTCTGATCGCTTTGTAGTTAAAACTTTTACTGCTAATACTGGCATTGGTGTCGACACAAGTACTGAGGATCAGGTATGAGTGCAATTTTGTTTTGCATCTAGAACTTTGCATGCATTTTACGATGTCCCTCCTCCCGACTCTCGGTATTCAGTAGTCTTCCCAGGGAGATCTGCACTCTGGTATGGCTGCCTAACAGGTAGAGCAAGCGATTCATTCTCAGATAAGTTTGGAAATAAGCAGCCCGGCCTGACCCGGGCCCAGCCCAGCCCGACCCGAGCCTCACGCTAAGCAGAAGCTAATAACTTTATTGCCATGTGAAGCAGAATAGAAATTCTTTCTGTATGTGATACATTCACTCAATAAATATTGTTACCAACTAAAAACCCATCCATAAAGGTGTAGGAACCCCTTGGAATCTCGAATTTTACAAGGGAGTGTTCAGGTCTAATCGGTGAACGCCTCAATTACGAAATCAAATTTTAAAAGATTTTCCGTCGTAACACTGTGTTTACTGGCATCAGCTCCAGGGATTAAATATCGGAGATTCCGCCTATAATGTTATATCAGAGGAACATTGTGAAAGCATAGCACTCACGCGTTTGTCACGTGCTCACAAAGCTCACTTTACTGGTATATATATATTCTCTCATAGACCAGACCCCATTCAGCACCCACACGATAACATCATGTCTGCTATATGGATACAAACTGGAATGATACTTCTGAATAACCTAAAGGTACGTGATCGTCACTTCAGAGCAGATAAAATGTACTGGAAGGGTGAAGAGTGGATATCTGAATTAGACGTTTCCATCTTGACCCCTAATATGTTGAATATAGTGAATGATCTGCATGTTTTCAAGCAAGTTCATTTCCATCTGATAACGCCTCCCTATCAGTAACCATGTCGATCTGCGAAACAAGTTTGAGGAGTTGAAAACTCGAGCTGGAGGGTTAGGTGATCACGGCATTTTACATAAAACAAGACTGTTTAACCTGTCGGTGTAAAAGATGTTAATATAGAGTTGTGACAACAGAAGCTGGCCGAGAACGACACTCCAGATATGGATGCAGGTGCCGACGAGTGTGTGGCACGATTAACTGAGTCACTGTAGGAGTGAGTGAGGAGTGCTGGGTATGGAGGGCATCAACATGTAAATGACGATGGTAATCACATTAAGGATGAGTCAGAAAAGACGGTAGAGAAGGTTAAGTAATAAAGGTGGTCTTAGATATGAAGAGTTGTGGATTGGTGTGGTGAATTCAAGGCAGATAATAATCCTTGTGACAAACCATCGGATCATGATTTCAAAGTGTTCATTGAAAGTGTATAGAATTCAGCAGGCCACTTGCAGCTTCCCATGAATGGTACTGTAAGCAATGAAACCATATCAATAAAAGATCAACGAATATATGTTAATGGAGTGGAGAAAGGAACCAGATGCATGAGTCCACGTAAGGCCTACGGGCCAGATGGTCTTACTCCTGCACTCCTTAGATTTTTACCATTTTTAATGTTTATGTGCCCGACTCTGAGCATAGGCTTTGCAGCCTCTTCCTAAGTCCCAGTAGTCCTCCTACATACCTTACACATCTACATATCACCACTTCGGCGTTGCCACCCACCGTCCATACTGGACCCATGTTACTCATAACGACACTTTTTAATCTAATTTTCGGTTAAGGCCTGGGTCGCATCGCTGGAACTCGTGCAAAGTTTCTTACACCATATAAGAAAAATTACTGGGGCATAAGTGTAATTAATAGTTGTGCTAAATTGTGTGATGCGATATTATATTCACGTCTGAAAAGATGGTTATACCATATAGGCAGCATGCTGGTGCACAGGCAAAACGATGTTGTATGGAACACAGTCACTTTACGTACTGTGTGTGATGTTGCAAGAAGGAAAATATATAAACTCTATGTTAATTTTGTTGATTTCTCTCAGGCGTACGACTTGGTTCCTCACTATGTGCCGTTTCGTGTGCTGAAACGACTGGGGTGTGGTGCAGTGATCACTGAGGTCTATAATAAGGAGAGGCTTTCTCATGGGTAGCATCACGTATTTTGTGTAACAGCCGCCAGGGGCCCAGGGCGGCGCTGATGTTGTTTATCTACACCACCGACACCCACGTCTTTTGAAATCAGACGATGAATACGGAAAATACTCGTATAGTGCCATGGCCCACTCCTTAGCTTATGTAACCAACAGCGAAACAGAAGCAGCAAGCTAAGAACAGCGATCCATCTGCATTACCATTGTGCAGGCGACGAGTGGAGGTGTTTCAGTGTAGTGGCCAAAGCTCCACGCTCGCTGCGGAGATAGCCTCTCCGTATTATAGAGATCAGTGGCAGTGATGCTTTCGACCCTGGTGGCCATGTATGCCGTATACAGAAAACGTTCTTGGCCCGGTCGTGGTCATGGTATTGGTGTGGGTCCGTCAGGTCTCACCCAACTCATGCCAATATTTCATCATATTTGTTAATGACCTCACTAAGATAGTAAACGGAGGAACGGGGATAGACAGGGCCGGACTTACCAATAGGCCATGTAGGCCATTGGCCAAGGGCCCACCGGTATCTGGGGGCCAACTGAAACTAATTTGTCGCGCAGTGTGACAGCGTGAAAGATGTACATGATATAGAATTAATTTGATTAAAAGTACTGATTTGTTACACTGTTTTTAATTTTTTTTTTCTTACATTATAATATCATTATATTATGTAACATTTGATGACAGTATCACTGACCAATTTTCCATGAAAAAGTAGGAGGAAGTTATTTTGAAAATCACAGTTTGCTGTACTTCATGTGCTTGCAAAACTGATTATGCTTCAAGTTAGTTGTATTTCTTTCATTATTCCCATATATAAGATGTACATGATATAGGACTAATTGAATTAAAAGTAATGATGTGTTACACTGTGTTGAAATTTTTATTTCTTACGTTATAATGTTACGATATTATGTAATATCCGATGACATTTGGCCTTTGCAAAATAATTACTGTAAAATATCAATCTATATATCTATCTTTTATAAACTGCTCAAAATAGATTAGTACTATGATCATTTTCCTGAATATATTGAGTTTATAGCAAACATATGTTCAAAATCTTGTGCTAATCATGAGAATCATTCACTAATGAGACTCTCATTGGGATATCACAACCGATTTTCAAAAGATTGGATGAAAAATTTATCTTTGGAAAAGATGAGCACCAAACTGATAATCACACAATGAATCATTTAACACATTTTATTGACTTAATGAGTTTAAATCAACTCCAAATCAACATTAATAATGGGTAGCTGGACCACTGAGTCTCACATACTCTTGACAACGCCTCCATATGGTCAGAAAAGTGTTCAGGATCACATTATGGTCAATGTTCCTCCACTCGTCCTGGAGAGCAACAATTAAGTCTTGGACATTGTAAACGGGGTGCTGACGGTTCCTCCTGAATAGAAATTAACCCATCACGTACCGACCGATTTCCCACCTCCGATACACCCCAGTCCCGAACAATTTCGGATTTTTTTTTTTTAGCTCAAGCCTTCGCTTTTAGTGAGAAACATCGAGAATTCACAGAGAAATCGCCCTCCTGAGTCTATAAATGGTACTACAGGTGATGAGTCAGCCTTACCTTTCATTCTTTCTCAGGGTGTCTAGCCTCAAAGAAAACGAACTATGGGAGGCTAAACTAATTCAAGCCACTTTGAATTACGTATCTATTTATGATTTTGTACGAATTTATGAGTAGTACAAGACTCTATTGGCTTTCACACAACTATATAGGCAACAGAAGGATTGTTCAGTCATCAAACACGTCCACATATGGCACCTTCCTTTACGACATTACCACCTCATCACTTCTCTTTTTTTCTTGCTCTAGCTTCTTTATTTCTTTGTCCTTCACCTCAGCAATCACTTCCACCGTGAATTTCGTCATTGGAGAGACCATGGAGCAACATGCGTTTACTGGCCAGGTCACTGGTAATAGCTATATTGCCGAGTGTGGGGGTGAGGGGGGGAGGGGGGGTCAGGTGGGGCCGGGCAGTATCCCCACTTGACAGCAGATAGAGGAAGGTCTCCCACATAAGCCTACCAAAAATCACCCATGAAACTTGAAAATTGTGCAAATTATGAACCTTGCAATTGCGCGGTGTACCCGTTCATCGATGGGTCTATGACAAAACGTTGCGACGTACCCATATGTCGACGGGACACCTTGGGCTAAGTATCATATTTGGAATAATTTACATCATGATTGAGATAATTACCAAAACATCCTTGAGTACTATTCTATTTTAAGCAGTGTATATATATATATAT
>JAGKTI010031992.1:0-12000 GCA_018397915.1 Birgus latro
GTAAACAATTTATTTGGGTGATGAATGTGTTGAATTATCCTATGATATAGTTAATCTGACAAACCAAAGAAAAATTTTGGAGATATAAACCTTCAAATTCGCACAAAATGAGGTTGATGGCAGCACCAGTCTCCAGTGGCTGTGACCTCACAGGCTGCCATGCCTAGAGACAAAACAAGACTGATCCCCAGCTAAGTTGAGTGATTGTGGTTCTGCTGATTAGCCGAGCTTTGCTTCGTCATGGCCAAGTCAGCAAATAACTACAATTGGTGTTTTATTCCACTGTGCAAGAACACAAGTAAAATCTATCTATCTATCTATAGCCCGACGCCCTAATCCTGCAAAGGGTGGCCGCAGACAAAATGCCTCCAAGTTGCTCTGTAATCCACATCTGACTGCCCTCCCCCCTCTCTCATATACCTCTCAACTCCATCTCTCCACCTCATCCTCAGTCTCCCACTCCCCCTCCCTCTCTCCACTTCACCTACATACACCATCTTAGTCAGTCTTTCATTCTCCATACTCTCCACATGTCCAAACCACCTCAGTGTATTTCTCCTAATCTTCTCAATCACATCCACATCTACCCCACAAAGTTCTTTCACTTCTTCATTCATCAACCTGTCCCTCTATGTCACTCCACATGCTCATCTCAGGTAACTCATTTCCACTGCTCTCACTCTTGACTTGCTCCCCTCCAGCAAAGTCCACGCCTCACTTCGATACGTCAGGGTAGGGATCACAATACTATTATGCAGTGACTTCTTTACTTCCACACTCACCTCCCTATTTCTCATCACTGCTTTCAGTGAACCAACAACCTTCCTTCCCTGCTGTATCCTTTCAAGCACTTCATCCCCAAAACTTCCATCCTTACTCATCATACCACCCAAGTACTTGATTGTACCCACATTCTGCATATCTTCAAAATCCAACCTCACTGTGCATTCTGTGACTTCATTCCTCTCAAACACCATAACTTTTCTCTTGTTTACATTAACTTTCAGATTCCTCTTCTTACACACTATCCCAAACTCATTCACCAAACCTTGCAACTTCCATTCAATTTCACTCAACAACGCTGTATCATCAGCAAACAGCAACACCGGAATCCTCCACACCTCACCCTCGTTCATCAGAGCCACCCCAACATCCACTGCCCTACCTTGCACCTCCTTTACAACCCCATCCATGAATATATTGAACAGCCATGGAGACATCACACATCCCTGTTTCAGTCCCACATTTAGATCAATGAATTCACTCAGCTCACCAAAAACTCAGTTCTTACACTTATCAACCCGACAAAATCTTCCTCAGGATTACCCACTAATGTTTAATAATGCACAGTTATGTCCTGCATCATCCTTGAACATGCTTGGGGTTTCATTCTCTCGGGATTTGTCTTGGAAAGAACATATCATATCTCTTGTGAAATCTGCTTCCAAGAGATTAGGTGTGCTAAGCCGATTCCGAACTTTCTTTACCCCTGCACAGTTGTTGACCTTGTACACAGGTTTTATTCGCCCGTGTATGGAGTACAACTCTCATGTGTGGGGAGGCTCCCCACATGCAGCTCTTCTCAATAGGGTGGAGCCAAAGGCTTTCGTCTCATTAACTCTCCTCCTCTTACTGATTCCCTTCAACCTTTGTCTCTTCGCCGCACTGTTCCATCTTTATCTCTCTTCTATCGCTACTTCAACGGTCACAGTTCCTCTGAACTGTCTGCTTCCATCCCTCCACCTCTACGACGGGCACGTAGTACCCGTCTAGCAACAAACTCTCATCCCTTTTCTGTCCAACTCTCTAATGCAAGAGTTAACTGTTACTCCCAGTCCTTCATTTATGCAACTGGTCAACTCTGGAACTGTCTTCCTCTGTCTGCATTTCCTACTTCCTATGATTTCCAGTCTTTCAAACGCAGTGTGTCCAGGCATCTCGAAATGAACGGATCTTGAAATGGCCTTCTTTTGTATTGTATTTGCTTTTTCTTGGAAGGAACAGTATGCACGCCTGTGGCCTTTGGTTCCTTCTTCCTTGCATGAAAAAAAAAAAACCACTCTTCACAGAACTCCACAACCTCCCATCCACTCCATATATTCTTAACACCTTCCACATACCTTGTCTATCTACTCTGTCATATGCTTGATGCTTTCTCCAAGTCCATGAAGGCAGCACACACTTTCTTTCCCTTCATTAGATACTTTTCCACTAAACATCTGAGAACAAATATCTGATCTACATATCCTTTTCCCTTCCTAAATCCCCCTTGCTCTTCTTCAACTAGCTCCTCTGTTATATGCCTAACCCTATCAATAAGTACCGGCATTCTACCACATATTACTCCAATCACACTAGGAAGGCATATACTCCTATGGTTCCCACATACTTCTCTCTCCCCTTTTCCCTTGTACAAAGGTACAGTTATACCTGATCTCCAATCCTCCAGAACCCTTCCCTCTTCCCAAGCCAATCTACACAACTTCCATATCCACTCCACAACAATCTCTCCCCCATACATCTGCATTTCAGCACACACTCCATCAATTCCTGGGGCTTTTCCCATCTTGATCTTCATTGCTTCAACTACTTCTGCCCTACTGACCTCCTCCCTCCTCTCATTTCTTCTTCTCCCAGCCATTCCCCAGCCACTTATACTTGCACTGCTCCCACTCTCTACATTCTACAAATTCTCAAGGTGCTCCTTCCATCTCCTCATTTTCTCTCTCTTCTCCACCAACAATCTATTATTCCCATCTTTCACTCCCCTACTATTTCCCCTTTCACCATGTCTTACTTTCTTTACCTCCTTCCAAAACAATCTCTTATTCTCCCTCCATTTCACACTCAGATTCCTCCCAAACTCTTCATCCACTCTTTTCTTACCCTCCTTCACCACTCTCTTCACCTCCCTTCTCCTTCTCACATATACCTGTATCTTCTCTCTCTCATCTTCTCCCCCACCTATACTTGCTAGCCACCAGTCACTATATGCCTTCTTCTGTTGCACACCTTGTTTCACCTCATCACTCCACCATGCTGTCCCTTGCACACCCCTGAATCTCCTCCTCACTCCACAAACCACCTTGCACGCTGTGCCTATTTCTTCTGTGAATATCCTGCATACTTCTTACACCCCTTCCATCTGCTCTAACTCACTCTTTCCCAATCTTTCTTCCACTATGCTCTTATACTCTGCCATTTTCTCACTCTCTTGCAACTTCTCCCCTCCATTCACCTTTGCAGCTTTACCTTGGCCATCACTAAGTAATGGTCCAAGACTCCATTCCTCCACCCTCTTGCATCCAACACTTGTCTTCTCATTCGCTCATCCATACACACATAATCTACCATTGCCTTTTATTCAACAAGTTCACAATCCATCCTCCTCATGACTCTCCATGTATACCTATGGATCATCTTACGCCAGAAGAAGGTGTTGGCTACTGCCATCCCCTTACTGGCACAGATGTCCACCAAAGTACTACCATTCCCATCCACTTCAACTGGCACACCCCACTTACCAATCACTCCATCCACTCGTACATTCCCAACTTTGCTATTTATGTCTCCAATCAAAAACACTCTCTCGTTCCTCTCAAACTTGTCCATACATGCTTCCACACTTGTCCAAAACTCATCTTTCACTCTTGCCACTTAGTCCTCTGTCGGTGCATACGCACATACTATCACCCAAGCTTGCACACCTACTTTTATCCTCACCCATATGATCCTTGCACCCACTGTTCCATACTCTCTTATATTCTCCTATCACTTCTTGCTTATCATCAGACATACACCCTCCCTTGCCCTCTCATTCTCATTAACTCCCGCACATATTCCTAAACTGTGCTCCCATTCTCTCACCCTTTCACCATTCCATTTAGTTTCAGTCAATCCACATACATCCACTTTTGCATCCTCAAGCACCTGAACAATCTCTCTTTTTCACTTAATCATTCACTCCTCTCACATTCCACATTCAAATCTTTAGAATGTCATTTGTCTGTTACTTGGTTGTCAACGTATGGTCCATCCTGGTCCGAGGCGCTTTGTTCGCTTGTTTATTTAGCCCTTTTTATGGGGTCAAACATTAACTTACCACCAAAGGCACGTTTTGGCGAGAGAAAGTTTAATCCCGGATCGATCCTGGATCGAGATAAAGTCAATCCCGACGGCTGATCCTGTTTTGGCGAGGCACAATCCTGGTCCTGGATTGAAGTGAAAGATGATCCCAGATTGATCTGAGGAAATCCACCTCCCCAGGATGGACTGAACTGGGTGATCCTGGATTGTGACGTCACACCAAAACAAATATAGCATCAGCTCCAACATTGTAAGTGCCGTATTTACTTGTTTTTTAAATAATATACTGATAAAATGATGCTGCCAGTTACTAAGGTGGGTATGAGGGGCTCAGCCATGTCTGGCTTCATCAGTAATGGGACTGTATTGCTGAAAATGAGAACAGAGTGACTGCTGACTAAGTCATCCATTTGAACTTTCAAACGCCATTGTTTTGTTTACATTCAGGTGGGGCTGTGATTTGTCGCCATGACAACAGGAAAAGCCGATCCGAGACTGCTGGACTGTTTTGATGTGACCCTTCTGGATCAGCAATCCGCCTCGATCCTAATCCGATCCCATTGACCTCGCCAAAATAAGCCTCAACCTTTTTAGTCCCCTCATACGACAAGCAGGGATACTGGGGAAGTATTCTTGAAACCCCCCTGCCCCCAGGAAGCTGCGGTGGAAAGCAGTGCATCGAGAGTACCCCATCACAACTGGCAACTCCGACTGTTGTGCTGCAGTGCGAGGAAATACCAAAGTGGGGGAAAACATTATAATTTATATCACCATATAGGTTCATGAACACCTGATTATCTGAAATCCAGTCAAAAATTTGTGCTTAATATTACTATTAATTAAAAAATCAGGTTTTAGAGCTAAAACATGCTAAAGTTAGCAGATATTTACCCTTAACATGCAATGAGACTTCCATTTTGCATAAATATTGATTTAAAACACAAATAAATGTAACTGCATTGTAAATCAGTATTTACACAAAACAGGAGTATATGAGAGAGGGGGATGTGAGTTGGGAGCGTGGTAGTGAAATGGCAGGGGACAGAGTGACATGGAGGCGATTTGTTTGTGGCCACCCCGTTCGGGATTGAGGCGTCTGGCAATAGATAGATAGATAGATAGGAGTTTCTTAAGGCAAGTTGTCAAGCTAGAGGTGAAACACTTCTAATAACTTTTGCAAATTTTTGCTTTGAATCCTGAAATTTTATTAATCGTCAATTAAACATAAATTTTTAACCAAATATCATGTAATTACGTGTGTATGAACCTATATGGTGCTAAAAATTATAACAGCCTAGTATATACAGCTTACCTACCAGTCACCTGTCAAGCAATAGCAACCCTAACTTTGGCTTAAGCCACTGGTAGCGATGTGATTATCTTATTCTCCAGATCAGACTGGCTGTTACTAAAAAGATGTTCAAATATCACCAGTACATAAGACCAAGAAATCAGATAACCAAATACTCCACAGAGGTCTAGTTGTTGGAAGTCAGGCCTCTCTAGGAGGAAAAAACAATGAAATATTTTCGTCTTTGTGACATCTTCCCTACGTATTACTGTCCAATTTCTGGGCTACATACCCCTGGATTCAGGACCTAGCAATACTTATCCTGATTCTGTTCATAAATCACTTCATTATGACTATCAAACCAAATTTTTGTGATACCGTATTGTCATATCCCCTGGTTGTCCCAAGGTTCCCACAGTTGAGACTCTAAACCCACAAAACCTCTTCACTAAAGAACAAACATAGCATACTTCATCTTTAAGGGAGCAATCTCACTAAGAGTTAAATACCTAGTATGATAACAACAGCTAAATATCATAGAAATCTTCTTTTAACTAAATATGATTCCCAAACATTGTTGTGAGTGGGTGCATGTTTCATGCAAGGTATGATAATTTCCAACTCTGATTGGCTATTTTTTCATAAATATTAAATCGGAGAGAAAAAATAATACTCCGATGATTACGCGTGCCCATTTTATAACTTTAAGTAACTTTACACGACCGTCAACCAGTCCATTAAGGGAGGGAATGAAGGTCACTGGTACGTTTACCCGACCCTACTGTACCATCCCAAGAACTCAGGCGGTCACTTGTTCTCAGATGTCTTCGCCAACACGTTTACATGTTAATGGCACATGTGCAGAGACTTTTATATTTTCCACGAATCACAGTGAATCACAAGATGGGTTAATGAAGCTAAAAAAAAAACACACTGCCAGGTAAGAAAAAGAAATTGATTTTAGAACTTTGAAAAAATAGTCCCAGGGCTTGCCAGGGGACCCCGCAAATTTCTGAACCCACAGCCACTGAGGAGTTAAAATTTATCAGCAGTTGTTGTTGTTGAGAAGTAAACCCAATCTGTTTGGCTGACCAGACCCATCAACTGCAGGCAATTAAACACCCCTGAAAGGCCATCCTATCCAGCAAACTGATGTTCCCCTGAAGCAGACTCACTGTGGCAAGGAGTGGGGATGTGTGTGGAGGTTTGGTTCCTCGATGGATGCCACATTTGTGTCTCTCCACCCATTTAACTAGGGTACCATAGCAGACTCCACAGCACCCCATTACATGGTTTAATGGATATCTTTCAGTGTAGATCAACCTGAAGAGGAAATAAGGGTAAAAGAAAGTAACAGAAAGGTTAAGCAAAACAAGAAGAGAGGAGGGCAGACACAGACAAAGGATGATATAAGTGAATGATGAAGTAGGAAGCAGTACATTAAGTGAGTGAATGATGGCCACCACCACCTACCACCTTTACCAGCAGTTTTAATCAGAATCAAAACAAGACAACAATATAGTACTTTAATAAACTCAGTTCCAATACGTCTTGCCATCTCAAAACAAACAGCCTTACTTTGGCATTCATCTGTAAACTCTTCAAATTTCTTTGGAGGTGATACAATATCCTTTACAAATTCATAATTAAAGATTCTTCCTCTTATCTATCTATCTATCTATAGCCCGACAAACTACTCCCGCAAAGGGTCGCCGAAGACAAAACGCCTCCAAGTCACTGTCACCCACCATTTGACTGCCCTCCCCCCAAACTCACTCTCCCTCCCTAATATACCTCTCAACTCCATCCCTCCACCACATCCTCAGTCACTCCCTCCCTCCACTTCACCTACATACACCCTCTTAGTCAGTCTTTCATTCTCCATTCTCTCCACATGTCCAAACCACCTGTGTATTTCTCCTAATTTTTTCAATCACATCCCCATCCACCCCACACATTCTTTCGCTTATTCTTTCATCAACCTGTCCCTCTATGTCACTCCACATGCTCCTCTCAGGTAACTCATTTCCACTGCTCTAACTCTCGACTTGTTCCCTTCCAGCAAGGTCCACGCCTTGCTTCAATACATCAAGGTAGAGATCACAATACTATCATGCAGTGACTTCTTAACTTCCATACTCACCTCCCTATTTCTCATCACTGATTTCAGTGAACCAACAACCTTCCATCCCTGCTGTACCCTTTCAAGCACTTCATCCCCCAAACTTCCATCCTTACTCATCACACTACCCAAGTACTTGAATGCACACACATTCTCCAACCTCAATGTGCATTCTGTGACTTTATTCCTCTCAAACATCACAACTTTACTCTTGTTTACATTAACTTTCAGATTTCTCTTCTTACACACTGTCCCAAATTCATTCACCAAACCTTGCAACTCCCATTCATTTTCACTCAACAATACAGTATCATCAGCAAACAGCAATACTGCAATCCTCCACACCTCACCCTCATTCATTAGAGCCACTCCCACATCCACTGCCCTACCTTGCACCTTCTTTACAACCCCATCCATGAATATATTAAACAACCATGGAGACATCACACATCCCTGTTTCAGTCCCACATTTAGATCATAGAACTCACTCAGTTCACCATCCACTTGCACCGCAGCCCTAGCTCCCTTGCACACCCTCTTCACAGCACTCAACAATTTCCCATACACTCCATATATTCTTTATACCTTCCACATACCTTGCCTATCTACTCTGTAGCGCCCTACACACTCTTCACAGCACTCAACAATTTTCCATACACTCCATATATTTTTATTACCTCCCACATACCTTGCCTATCTACTCTGTCATATGCTTTCTCCGAGTCCATGAAGGCAACATACACCTTCTTGCCCTTCTCTAGAAACTTCTCCAATAAACATCTTAGAACAAATATCTGATCTACACATCCTTTTCCCTTCCTAAATCCCCCTTGTTCTTCCCCAACTAGCTCCTCTGTTATATGCCCAACCCTATCAATGAGTATTCTACCATATATTTTTCTAATCACACTAAGAAGGCAAATACCCCTATGGTTACCACTTACTTCCCTCTCCCCTTTTCCTTTGTATAAAGGAACAACTGTAACTAACTTCCAGTCCTCTGGAACCCTTCCCTCTTCCCAAGTCAATCTACACAACTTCCATATCCACTCCACAACAATCTTCCCCCCATACATCAGCATTTCACCACTCACTCCATCAATTCCTAGGGCCTTTCCCATCTTGATCTTCTTCACTGCTTCGACTACTTCCACCCTACTGATCCCTTCCTCCTTCCTCTCATCTATTCTTCTCCCAGTCATTCCCCAACCACTTATACTCGCACTGCTCTCACTCTCTACATTCAACAAATCCTCAAAGTGCTCATTCCATCTCCTCATTTTCTCTCTCTTCTCCACCAACAATCTATTATTCCCATCTTTCACTCCCCTACTATTTCCCCTTTCACACTGTCTTACTTTCTTTACCTCCTTCCAATACAATTTCTTACTCTCCCTCCTTTTCACACTCAGATTCCTCCCAAACTCTTCATCCACTCTCTTCTTACTCTCCTTCACGAACCTCTTCACCCCCTTCTCCTACTCACATTACCTGTCTCCTCTCTCTCATCTTCTCCCCTACCTATACTCGCTAGTCCGTCACTATATGCCTTCTTTTGTTCCGCAGCTCATTTCACCTCATCATTCCACCATGCTGTCCCTTGCACACCCCTGCATCTCCTCCTCACTCCACAAACCACCTCGCACACTGCACCTATCTCTTCTGTGAATATCCTGCATACTTCTTCCACCCCGTCCATCTGTTCTAACTCATACTTTCCCAATCTTTCTTCCACTATGCTCTACCATTTTCTCACTCTCTTGCAACTTCTCCGCTCTTTTCACGGGAGCTGTTTCCTCCTGTCTTCCACTTCGTCTCTCCACCCATTTTCTTTGCAGCCTTACCTTGGCCATCAATAAGTGTTGGTCTGAGATTCCATTCCCCCATACTCTTGCATCCAACACTTGTCTTCTCATTTGCTCATCCACACACACATAATCTATCATTGCCTTTTGTTCAACAAGTTCACCATCCATCCTCCTCATGACTCTCCATGTATGCCTGTGAATCATCTTAGGCCAGAAGAAGGTGTTGGCTATTGCCAAACCCTCACTAGAACAGATATCCACCAAAGCACTACCATTCCCATCTACTTCAGCTGGCACACCCCACTTACCAACCACTCCATCCACTCATACATTCTCAACTTTGTCATTTATGTCTCCAGTCAAAAACACTCTCTTGCTCCACTCAAACTTGTCCATATATGCTTCTACACTTGCCCAAAACTCATCTTTCACTCTTGCCACTCGGTCCTCTGTCAATGCATACACACATACAATCGCCAAAGCTTGTATACCTACTTTTATCCTCACCCATACGATCCTTGCACCCACTGTTCCATACTCTCTTATACTCTCCTTCCACTTCTTGCTTATCATCAAACATACTCCCTCTCTTGCCCTCGCATTCTCACTGGGTGCACATATTCCTAAACCATGCTCCCATTCTCTCACCCTTTCACCATTCCATTTAGTTTCAGTCAATCCACATACATCCACTCTTGCATCCTCAAGCACCTGAACAATCTCACCCTCTCTTTCACTTCAACATTCACTCCTCTCACATTCCACGTTCCAGTCCTTAGAATGTCCTTTGTCCGTTCCTTCGTCAACATGTGGTCAGTCCTGGTCCAAGGCGCTTTGTTCAATTGTTTAGTTAGCTAGTTCTTTTTAGGGGGTGGGGCACTAACCCACCACCAACCCTTTTAGTCACCTCATATGACAAGCAGGGATACTGGGGGAGTATTCTTGAAACCCCCCTACCCCCAGGGGGAGTAACACTATTAGAACATGGGTAAAGGTGAAACTATACCTTCACTGAACTGACAGACATAACAATGCTTGGAGATGGTACTGAGATATTCAAAGAATGCATGAAAACAAGGTGCCTCCCAAAAGTAGATACATCATGGATAAAACCGGAAGAGGTACAACAGTACACCATACTACAAGTAAGCTACATTATAATGGTGAATAAGAAGCTAGGGCAGTTATTAGTGAGAGACAAGAATATGGAAGGTGGCCGACTAGAAGTAAGAGAAGCATGTGATGACAATGCAGCCTGGAGGCACAGATTTCTCAAAAGACAGTAGTTTTTTTTTTTTTTAAATGCAAGGAAGAAGGAACCAAGGGCCATGGGCCCGCATACTGTTCCTTCCAAGAAAAAGTAAAAACAATACAAAAGAAAGCCAAATTAAAGATCCATTCATTTCGAGATGCCTGGACACACTGCGTTTGAAAGATTGGAGATCCTAGGAAGCAGGGAATACAGACAGAGGGAGACAGTTCCAGAGTTGACCAGTTGCATATATGAAGGACTGGGAGTAACGGTTAACTCTTGCATTAGAGAGTTGGACAGAAAAGGGATGAGAGTTTGTTGCTAGACAGGTACTACGTGCCCGTCGTAGAAGTGGAGGGATGCAAGCAGACAGTTCAGAGGAACAGTGACCATTGAAGTAGCAATAGAAGAGAGATAAAGAAGCAACAGTGCGGCGAAAAGACAAAGGTTGAAGGGAATCAGTAAGAGGAGGAGAGTTAATGAGACGAAAAGCCTTTGACTCCACCCTATTGAGAAGAACCGCATGTGGGGAGCCTCCCCACACATGAGAGTTGTACTCCATACACGGGCGAATAAAACCCGTGTACAAGGTCAGCATCTGTGCAGGGGTAAAGAAAGCTCGGAGTCGGCCCAGCACACCTAATCTCTTGGAAGCAGATTTCACAAGAGATGTAATATGTTCTTTCCAAGACAAATCCCGAGAGAATGAAACCCCTAGCATGTTCAAGGATGATGCAGGACCGAGCTGGACATTATTAAACATTAGTGGGTAATCCTGAGGAAGATTTTGTAGGGTTGATAAGTGTAAGAACTGAGTTTTTGATGCATTAAAAATAACAAGATTATTTTTACCCCAATCAGAGATATGAGCCAAGTCAGACATTAGGTGTGCCATAGCCTCATCCCTTGTTTGCTGAAGTAACTGCTGAGATGGACGTTGCGGAAAAAAAAAAAAAAAAAAAAAAAAAAAAAAAAAAAAAAAAAAAAAAAGATGAATAAAAGAAAGAGAGTTGGTGATAGGACAGAGCCCTGAGGAACACCACTGTTGATAGGTCTAGGAGAAGAACAATGGCCGTCTACAACAGCAGCTATAGAATGACCAGAAAGGAAGCTAGAGATGAAGGCACAGATAGAAGGATAGAAACCGTAAGAGGGCAGTCTGGAAATCAAAGATTTATGCCAGACTCGATCGAAAGCCTTTGAGATGTCAAGTGCAATGGCAAAGCTTTCGCCAAAGTCCCGAAAGGAGGATGACCAGGAGTCTGAAAGGTAGGTGAGAAGATCTCCAGTGGAGCGTCCCTGACGGAACCCATACTGACGATCAGAAAGAAGGTTGTGACAGGAAAGATGCTTTAAAATTTTTCTGTTAAGAACTGATTCGAAAACTTTTGATACTATCTATCTATCTATTGCCAGACGCCTCAATCCCGAACGGGGTGGC
>JAGKTI010031993.1:0-12000 GCA_018397915.1 Birgus latro
TAGGGCTCTGCAGCACAACGTACGTTCGAGTGACCTAAACGACATCTGAAATGGAGATGAAGTCCACTACAAAAGAAATGACAGTCATGAGTGGCACGGTCCCGGAATTGTAATAGGCAGAGATGGGAAACAAATTCTGGTGAGACATGGCGGTGTATACGTGCTAGTGCACGTATGTCGTCTAGCGTGTGTGCCAGAGCAAGATACTACAGTTGAAAGTGGTGTCAGCAGTGATGAGAAGAACAATGTTGTCCAGGAGAAGCCTAATGACGATCCTCCGCAAGTGTTGAATGACTATCCACCAGATGACGAGTTGGAAGATGGTGTGGTCTCAATTGATGAGCCTCCCACAGTTTCTGTTCCGATTAATCAGCTTCCCAAAGTTTCTGTTGGTCAGCGTATAAAGGGAATACATTCGGAAAGTGAAGAGTTGGTGTCTGGAAGGATTATGAGTCGGGCAGGTAAAGCCACTGGAGAGTACAAACACTGAAATAATATGAAGAGGGACACTGACAGCAGCATTGATTGGATAGATTTGGAGAAGGATCTTAAGGAATGGGAAGTGGTTGATGATGACGCAGAAATGCTTGTTCTTTTCAACTCTGAGGCCGTATTATGCGCTAAGGAAAATGAAATTACAAATTGGCAGAATAATGATGTGTATGAGGAAGTAGATGATGTTGGGCAAGGTGCCATAACGGTTCGATGGGTTGTGACAGAAAAACTGAAAAATGGAAAGCCTATTGTTAAGGCCCGCTTAGTCGCCAGAGGATTTGAGGAAGACACAGTGGATCTCCGAAAAGACTCGCCTACTTGTTCAAAGGAAGCAGTGCGTTTGGCACTTTCTTTGACCTCCACCAACCAGTGGGATTGCCACACTATGGACGTGAAAGCTGCCTACTTGCAAGGTAACGACATTGAGAGAGTTGTTCATTTACGTCCTCCGCCTGAATATGCAAATGGTAAGTTATGGAGACTAAAGAAAACTGTTTACGGCCTTTGTGATGCTGCTAGGCATTGGTATCTGCGCGTAAAAGATCAGTTGTTGAGTCTCGGAGCTAAAGTGTCATCACTGGATTCAGCGCTGTTCTCTTGGAGCAATGGTGGCAAAGTCGAAGGGATTGTATGCATCTACGTCGACGACTTCCTTTGGACTGGTACACATGAGTTCGAACAGCAAGTGATAAATCGTTTGAGTCAAATATTCCTCATCGGCAGTTCAGAATCAAAAACCTTCAAATACGTTGGTCTCAATGTCATCTTCAACATCGATGGCAGCATAACGCTCGACCAGTTCCAGTATGCTTCATCTTTGAAACCAGTCACGCTGAGTAAACATCGTGCAGCAGTAAAATCAGGGGAGCTGTCCGAGTCTGAGAAAATGGAGTACCGAGCATTAATTGGGCAACTCAATTGGATTGCCACACACACTCGGCCAGATATTGCCTTTGATGTGTTTGAGTTGAGTGTGAATAGCAACTGAGCTACCGTAGCGGATTTGCTTAGACTCAATAAGGTGATCTCAAGGGTGAAGACTGACAACATGAAGCTATACATTCCAAGAATGGGGCCGATCGAGGACTGTCACTTAGAGTGCTTTTCGGATGCCTCATTTGCCAACGTTGTAGGCGATGGATCTCAGGGAAGTTTTGTGATCTTCCTACGAGATGCTAGTGAGGCAAGATGTCCTATATTCTGGCAGACAAGAAAGATCAGGAGGGTTGTCAAATCTACCTTATCTGCTGAGGCGTTGGCGCTGCTTGAATGTGCTGAAACTGCTGTATATCTCTCCAACATATTGCTTGAGGTTTCTGGATGTGGAAAGATCAAAATAAAGTGTTTCGTCGACAAGAGTCTGGTGGACGCCCTTTACTCCTGTAGGAGCGTAGAAGACAGGAGATTGCGCATTGATATTGCTGTGTTGCGGGACATGTTGGAGCGGGGGGAGATTGATGAGGTATCCTGGGTGGATACATCACAACAACTGGCTGATTGTCTCACCAAGAAAGGTGCCTCGACCGAGCGGCTGCGTGCAGCAGTCAGCCGAGACTAGAAAGTTTATAATACTTCAAGAGACATCACATATCTGTATGTGGCCACAGACTGGGTCTTGATAGTAATTAAACAAAAGTGTATGTATTGGATACATAGTGCATATCAGGTGTTGATGGTACTCACACAAAAGTCTATGTATTGGATACATAGTGTGTATCAGACGCAAATAGACCATCCAGCTTTGTCCTTGGAATCTTCTGTCAAATTAAGAAGAGAGGACGAGAGTGTTAGTGCATATTGTTGTTAGTGTGTGTGCGCACGCACACACCTGCTAAGTCATGAGTGATGACGTCATCGGAAGGTTCCTGTGGTATGCAACCGGGAACCTTGGTAGTTCACGTTGTGAGGCCGGTGAGTGTGGTTTGCCTAGTTTCCTACAAATATTTTTCCTGTTGAATAAAATTTCTCCAATTATTTCTTGTCTAATTTCTTTGTATTTTTGCTGTAGACCAATTCTGGTAACTGTTTTATTTTGAGGATACTTTTTAGTCAGTATAAAATGTTCTTAGCTCTCTGGACGGCTCTTCCTTATCTTCATTGTTCTCCTTAATATGCTGCTTATTTCTTTCAGTATTGCCGTAAATATTTTATAAGCAATTTCTGTTAGAACAATTGGTCTAAAGTCTCTTATCAGTGGTTTGTTTGTTTGGGGGATAGGCTTAAGGAATGTGTTTTCCATGAGTCTGGTATTTTTCGTTCTTTAAGATTTTATTGTAACGGTCAGTTAAAGTGTTAATGCATTTCTTACTTTTAAGCATTATTTTATACAACTCTGGCTTCATATTGTGTGGACCTGATGCCTTATTATTTTTCAACTGAGCAGTTATTTTTCAACTGAGCAATCACCTCTTCCTTACTAATATCTTTTCTGGCACTGGTGTTATGTTATGCCTTATTTTCAGGGCCATATCTAAATGGTCCCAGTTTTCCAGTTTGGTATTTTTTTCTTTGATTTCATCAATGTATCTCTTTCTTTGCTGTTACAGTAATTTATAGTGTTTGGATGTCTGATATATTTTTGTCCAAAATTCATCCCATTCCAGCTACATATCCTTTGATTGTAAAGTGTTATGCTAACACGGCTACTGAGTTTAGTTTTAGTTAATTTGTTTTTGAAAATTTTATACATTATATTGTTTTATGTATGACAAAAACACACTACTTTTTTTTTTTAATATTTTAAAATATGTTAAATTATAACTTACTTTGGTTCGGGGTAGAACTATTTTCTAGGGTTATTGAGCGTATATTTGTAAGAAATTTTTAAGAAAGCTAACAAAGCTGTATTGAACCAAAGCAACGTTTATGATACAGATAGTCTCTACCAAGTTGACAGTTCCTGTTTGACATATGGCATATGGAATGTTCAGTATGTATACTGACATTGTCTCCTATGGTTCCAGTTCATTCTTGATAATGATGTCTGTCCTGTTTCACATACTAGTGCTTCATTTCAGATGCCTTAAATTCGGGAACTGCGTAATTTTTAATGTTTACCATAATAGATAATAATAACTAATATTAGTATTAACACCAATAATCACCAGTGAATAATGATGGCCATATGTAAGTAAGCAAATATTAAATGTGTACGCATGACAGAGAGGCAAGGCATAGAGATTTTGCGGCCACCGCCTGTGACGTCATCAGTCACCTCCGGGCCTGTATATCAAGACGGCCTTTCCAAACCTTTCTGTATTGCACACTTGCATTCATCAGCTGGTGACTGTCAGGCGAGGAACGGGCTTTAATGTAGGGGACATCTATATTAGAAATAGATCAGTCGGAAGCAGGAACTATTTCAAATACCTCAACTGTCAACCCTAATTAATAGTACAATATATACATATTTACAGTCGATAAAAAACAAAACCATATAGTAAAAAAATCACATCACTCTGATCAATCCGGTCTCTCTCAAGAAAGCCATCAATTTATCAGTCATAACAATGTCCCCATCACCCAGGGTGAAGGGGACGTTTGCTGCGTCGCAGTAATTTATAAGTGAAGCTGGCATAACGGAAGAAGAGCGCTGTATATGTACCACCCTATTTAGAAACACCACTACATCATGTGGATCCATGGTGACTCACTGGTTGCTGTGATCACCCCCCGATCTGAATAACAGTGAGTATGATTTCGAATCTGCCTTGGCAGGCATTTACAGTTAGTGCTGGCACATGTCTCTTCATATTCAAGGATGTGCTCTCACCTCGTCAGTTCTTACAGGTGACATTGGTATATGTAATATCTGACACACACAAACATAGTGAGTGCAGCACATTGACATTCTCATGTATAGTTTTACTGGAGACACCCTTCCTTGGAAGATTAGTGCTCGGCCAGCATGGGGAGCAGTTAATTCGGGCTTGCACTAGACTATCCCGTCGAAGAACAGATCCGTCCCTGCAGAGCATCTCTTACAAACTGACATAGTTACAGATATGTGATCTAGTACCATACTTGATTAGCCTATATGTTTATACCAGCATATGGTGTGTGTGTGTGTGTGTGTGCATATCCTCACCAACGCCACCATTTTGCACACACACACACACGCGCGCGGGGGGCGGGCTCCCTTCCGGGAGGGTAAGAGCTGACGATCACGACCATCGAGTGATCCTGACCGACCCGTTGAATTACACACACACACACACACACACACCGTAATTACGTAGACTATACATATCCGCACCAAACCACACCTGCCTCCAATGATGTTAATGGTAGCCAGCAAATCGAGGCTACAAGCACACCACCACCCATACCACATCCACCACTAACATCACAACCACACCTACAGTACACTCATGCCGTAGCAATCACCATCATCATACCTCATGCCTTGGTAAAGGCAGCCTAATCGTGGGGAGGTATACAAGTAACCTTAGTGGGGCGAGGGTACGGGTCAAGGCTTTAAATGTAAGCTTTGCAGCATACCCACTCTACACTTACATCATATCCACATCCTCACTTATATGAGATCCACACCACATCTACGCACACGTGGCATCCACACCTACATATGCATGGCATGGCATTCACACGTTAATTGCCACCCGTTCTGCACCCTCAGGCACACTGCATCCACACCCTTACAAACACCACATGCACACCCACACATGAAATCCATACCCTCACACACATTGCATCCACATCCTCACCCACAGCACATCCACACTCACTTGCATAACTTCCTCATCCACAGCACATCCACACTCTCTCTTGCATAACTTCCTCATCTACAGCACATCCACACTCACTCTTACATAACTTCCTCACCCACAGCACATCCACACTCACTCTTGCATAACTTCCTCACCCTCATCCATACCATATCCACACCCACACAGGACATCCGCTCCCTCACCCATGCGACATTCACGCCCTTACCGACACTACATCCATAACCACATCCACACTTACATCACATCCACACACTATCCCATCCACATCCATGCATGACATCTACCCTCTTACCCACACCACATCCACAATCAAACCCAATTACATTACATTCACACCCTCACCAACAACACATCTACACCCACGCTTTTATGACATCCGCACCCTCATCCACACCATATCTTCACCCTCACCCACACCACATTCAAACCCTTACCCATATGTGCATGACTTCCACACCGCATCCACACCCACACATTAAATGCCATCCACACCCACACATTAAATGCCATCCACACCCACACTACATCCACACCCTCAATCACAATGCATCCACATCCTCACTCTCATGAGACCCAAACCACTTCCACATTCACACCACACCTACACCACATCCACACGCATACCCACACTTTCATGACATCCATACCCTCACCGACAACACATCCACACCCTCACCCACATTATATCCACATCCTCACCCACATCACATCCATACCAGCATCAATAGTACAGGACCTCCACATGCACACCCACACTTACATAAACTCCAAACCTACACCACATCCGCGCTAGCACCACCACGTCCACTCCTGCACCAGTAACACCATATCCAACATCGACATACCACACTACATCCACACCCAGACCACATCTCCACACCACAGACACACCTGCCTCAGTTCAGGTAATAGTATGAGGACATGGTGAGCGAAGGGATTGAGGTCTTAAATGCAAACGCCATATCCATACCTACACCTATGACATTTACACACTACATACACACGGCACCACCTTCACACCCACACCTCCACCACATCCGCACATAGCCTCCACTCAGTCACCTCCACATTATACCGCATCCACACCTCCATCAGGACAGGTAATGTTGTGGGAGCATGAGTGAGTGAGAGAATCTGGGCTCTAAATATTAACCACATCCACATCTACATTCACACCACATCCACATCTACATTTGTACATCATCTGCCCAGTACAGGTGATGGTGTGAGGGCATGAGTGAATGAGTTAGTGAGTGAGGGGGTCATGGCTACATAGGCTGTTATACAGTATGTGAACTCATCCACACCCACATTCACACTTGCACACCCACATTCACACCTGCACCTCCACACCGACACCACACCTGCGCTACTACAAGTAATGTTGTGGGGGCGTGATCGAGTGAGATTGGTGAGTGGGGTCGGGGCTACAACTATTACACCATATCCACACCTTCACTCACACCTGCACACCTGTATCTACATCTTTTCTACCCACACCTACACCTCCATACCTGCAGTTCACCTGCCCAGTACGGGTAATGGTGCGAGGGCATGAGTGAGTGTGAGACTGAGTGAGTAGGTCGAACGCCAGTCACACCTACACTCACAACTACACACCCACACCTACGCTTGTACCTCTACACTTACACCTACACCTCCACACCTGCTCCAGAGCAGATAATGATGTGGGGGAATGAGTAAGATGAGTCAGGGGGTTCCGGGGCTATACACATCTCTTCCAAACCTGCACCCACACCTCCGCACTTACATTCACACTTACACCTTCACACCCATACCTGCCCAATGATATGGGGACATGAGTGAGTGAGGGGATCGGGGCTATAATTATAAACTCCACATCCACACCTACAGCCACACCTTGACATCCTCATCCTCGACACACCTACACCTACACTTACACCACACCTGCCCAGTACAGGTAACGGTGTGGGGGCATGAGTGAGTGAGTGAGGGGGTCGAGGCTATAAATATAAACAGGGGTTTGCCAAATACTTTTGGCTATTTCCACCACTCGCCCTGCCGGACCCCAGCTCAACCTTCACTAGCTAGCCCTTAGTGGTCCCGTCTCACCGCTTAATAGCCACTGGTAGCCCTTACTAGCTCGGGTATATCCCCTAGTAGCCTCGTCATTGTCCTCGGCAGCTGTTACGAGCCCTGTCAGCCTATACTAGCCCAGTCTTATCTTAATGTAGCTGCATCACAATCCTCTAGCCCAGCTGCAGCCTTTACTAACCCGTCAGCCCATATTAGTCCTAACACAACCCTTACTAACCCCGCTGCAGCCCTTACTTGCCCCGTTACAGCTTTTACTAGCTCCGTTACTGCCATTACTAGCCCATTACAGCAATTACTAGATCCCGTTACACCCATTACTAGATCCCGTTACACCCATTACTAGATCCCGACACAGCCTTTACTAGCCCCGTCACAGGCCTTATTAACCCCATCACAGACCTTACTAGCCAACTCCGTTACAACCAATACTATACTGCTTTTACGCTAACTTGGCCTAAAATTACCATCTTTCCATCCTTAAATCTGAACTGTAGCAATAGATTAACACTTGAATATTGTGCTAGTCATGAAGAAGTGGTATGGAAAGGATGTTGAGCCACAGCATTGTCTCATTCTGCCACTGAGCTGCGTGAAATGAGCAGTAAAAGCACGAAAATCTAGGCCAAGTTAGCGTAAAAACAGTATAGACCCGTTACAGCCATTACTAGCCATACCATATCCTTCTAAGTTCCTCGTACAGCATTACTATTGGCTGCTAGTCATAGAGGGGCTGGTAAAAAAAAAAAAAAAAAGCTTTTGCAGGCTTCCAACCTTGATTCCGTACATAAAAAAAAAAAAAAATAGGCTAATAGTAAAGAAGCTAGCGATACATAGGCTAGTAACACAAGGTAAATAAGATTTCATTAGAGAAGGTAGTGATAGAGAGGCTAGTAATAAGTTTATTATTAGGATAGTAATAAGAGATGCTAGGAATATATTGGATTATAACAGAGAGGGTAGTGATAAATAAGACCATATTAGAGAGGGTAGTAATAAAAAGGCTAATAATAAATAGGACCACATAGTAGTAGAGAAGACAATAAGAGATGGGCTAGTAGTAGAGAGGTTAGTAATAAAATGGGTAGTAATATACAGGCTTGTAGAAGAGAGGCTAGTAAAAATGAGGGTAGTAAAAGATAGGCTTGCGGAGAGGCCTGTAATAAAGAGGGGTTGTGGTTGCATAAGAGTTTTGTCTCGGTATCTACTCTGCACACTGACTCACCACAGAATGAGAGAGGGAGGGAACCACACTATCTCACCAGTTTCTTACCACAGTACCCCTCCACACCACCACCACACTATACGGAAACCTACCGTACCTCCTCTAACAGTGCGCCTCCACAACCGACTAAATCATAGTTTTCTTCAACAGCAATCATCGAATCAGTTTCCTGCCACAGTTTCCACCGTACACTACCTGAACCGGGCCTTTTAACTCTTCAGTACGAGAGGCCTTATCTGGGCTGAATAAAGTCTTCTTGAGTTAGCAACAATAAAAAGTAAAATCATCGTACTAGCATGATTAAATCTGTTCATGAACGATCATTGGCATGCTTACCCCTTCAGTGCGATGACGGCTTTTTATAGGTTGTTACTGCTCCCGCATTTCAGTTGGGTTAGGAAACCACACGTAGTGAAAGGGTTACAAGCACCTATTCGGCCTAATGACGCCTTCTTTGCCTCACGATTCTTACCGCCAACGATTTTATTTAGGTTAGGAAAGCTCCCAGAACCCTGTGCTTATTGACATATGAAGCTTCGTAGCACGTTTTCCTTAGTTATTTACTTTGCATAATTACACCATACTATTTGCTTGCATTGTATTCATAGATTTGTTTTATGTGTCGACATGCATCTTTGACATACAAGATATAAATCCCCTCAGCCCGAGGATTTTTTGTTTCTGATACCAGATAATGCTATTCCTCTTAGGAGAACCCCCTTGTAGTGAAGGGATTCATGAAGGCCACAACTAACTCCTCCAGCTTGAAAAGTCACGCGTAGCCCAAGTAAACTTTATCTTCTGGTGGCAAAATTAAAGTGTAAATTGCGTCATTTTAGTGAAGGGGATAATGTGCACTGTGCATTATAAACTGCAGAGGAATAACTGTTGCGATATCGCCAAAGGCATTGAGAATACCGCTCATAGTGAAGAGGGTAATCTGTAGAGTGACCTATAATGCAATGTAATGGGGGAACACTGATTGATTGATTGGATGATTAACCTTATTGCAAAATTACCTGAGTGCATGATTACCTGATTGTTGCCTAGGCCAATGGGGCTGCCAATTTCTTTAACAGCCTGTCGTTCTTTTCACTGCTTCCAAGTCCTTCCATCTACTTTCATCTCCTCACCATCGTCATTATACCCCTGTGACGAAATGGGAGCTCCTAGCTGGGTTGGTAATTCCTTCTAGAGACTTCTGACCCCCTGCGATAATAAGAATTTGTGATATTTGCCAGCATCCCTGTGTAAGACTTTATTTGGCATTTTCTGCCGCCTTTGGTTTAAAATGTCTGGCTTTTTTTTTTTCATTAATTTCATTTAAAAGTTTCTGTGACACTTTCCACTGCCTTTGATTAAAACTTTGTGACACTTTCTACTGCTTTTTATGACATACTTTGGACATATTCCATTCTCTGCAGTGAAAAGCCTGATGCTTTCTACTGCTCCATTATTATAACGTTGCCCTCCCTCTAATCATATGTTTTCATATAGGCTAATGGTGTACGGCACTTCTAATAACCTTCCCAGCGAACAGGATCTAAGTTAAATTAAATTGTCTGACAGTAAAGAGAGTAATACCTGTGTCATGACGAGGCACCATCACAATTAATGGTGATTTGTAACTCCTTCCATATGCTGAATAAAATAATTTTGCTGCAACAAACTGAATAGAAAAGGCATCGTATGTAAGGTCTAGAGGCGCACTAAACTGAGCATATAATCCATTCAGTATGATGCCGCCTTTGTTTTATTTTATTCTGGCTACTTCTGGACGATTTTACTCAGCTTGCGATGGACCTCGCCGTGCAGGATTAGAAGCCATCTTCAGTAAACCTTTCAATGTTGTGTTGACCTTTTCATGTTATTTATACTTCCTTCAGATGCTTTTACCAGTCTCAGAAAGGATCACTCTCGTAATGGAGTGGGCAGCTCATTTGTTTTATTATTGAACCCGTCATCAAGCCTAGTTGATTGTGACCTTTCTGTATACACCATTTTGAGTAGCCATTTCCCTCCTTACATCATGATTAAAGAAGATGATATAAGAACATAAGAAGAGAGGATAACTGCAGTAGGCCTGTTGGCCCGTGCTAGGCAGCTCCTAGAAGAGTAACTGAACTACTAGGATGAGATAAGGACAGCAAAGAAGAAGGCTCCCCCCCACCCTCCAAACCCTCCAGCCGAAGCCGGCAGGAAAAAGTCAGAAAGAACACCACGCAGCATAGAAAAACTGGCGTGGACATTTTATAGGAAAGTGTGAAAGGAGAACAGAGACTATCATAGTGTAACCTGAAAAGGAAAAAGTATGAATTAGTATTGGTTATAAGATTTTTTCTTTTTCTTTTTCTATACCCACCCCTTATTTGTCATATGCTTATCTAGCCTATTCTTGAAACTCACAATGGAAGGGGCAGCAACTACTTTACTAGGAAGCTTATTCCATTCATCTACTACTCTATTACCAAACCAATTTCTACCTATTTCCTTACTGAAACGGAATTTTTCTAGTTTGAAACCATTACTTCTAGTTCTATCCTGTATGTACCTTGCTAATATCTCCCTTGTTTATACCCTTCATCCACTTAAACACCTCAATTAAGTTTCCCCTTACTCTACGTCTCTCTAATGAGTGCAGATTTAGTCTTTTCAGTCTGTCTTCGTATGACAGGTTTCGAACATCATGTATCATTTTTGTCATTCTTCTCTGTACACTTTCTAACGAGTTAATATCCATTCTATAGTAAGGACACCAAAATTGTACTGCGTAGTCTAAATGTGGCCTTACTAATGCTAGATATAGATGCAGTATTACTTTTGATGACCTATTGCTCACGCTTCTCGAAATAAATCCTAGGACCCTATTTGCTTTATTTCTCGCATTAATAGACTGTTGCCTTGGTTTGAGGTCGTTACTAACCATGACTCCTAGATCTCTCTCGCATTCCGATTTACTAATTTCCTTGTTATCTAAGCTGTATTTAGTATCTCCAATGGTCTTGCCTACGTTAAGTACTTTACATTTTTCAACGTTAAATTCCATTTGCCAAGTTTTAGACCATCTGGATAATATATCGAGGTCATTTTGTAAGTTAAGGCAATCGTCAGTTGAGTTAATGATACGCCCTATTTTTATATCGTCGGCAAATTTGCTGATACTGCTAGTGATTCCTAAGTCTAGATCATTTATATATATAACAAATAATAAGGGACCGAGTACTGAACCCTGTGGTACACCGCTAGTTACTAATCCCCAATCCGACTTAGTTCCATTTATTAATACTCTCTGCTTTCGTCCTTTCAGCCAGGATTCTATCCATTTTAAGATATTGCCGTCTATACCGTGTGCTCGAACCTTCCTAACTAACCTCTCGTGTGGGACCCTATCAGACGCTTTACTGAAGTCCAGATAAATAATATCGTAAGCTTTATCGCTATCTACTGCCTCATAGA
>JAGKTI010031994.1:0-12000 GCA_018397915.1 Birgus latro
ACACCTAATGACCTCCTTTCCAGCTGGATCTGTACCAAGACATTTTCCACCGAGGCCATTCGGTCATCATTTATATTCAAATATTTTTAAAAAGTAATTAATTCCCTCCTTTCTGCACCTTATCAAAGTCTTTTACTACGTCTTCTTTTTCGCACATGATTTTTGCTTAGCCATTGCCCTCCCGTTCTCCCCACACTGCTTGAGGAATCTTAAACGTGAAAAATATCTTATAAAACTATTATTTCTGAAAAAAGGTGATTATTGGATTTTTATGTTTATTGCCCTCTTCTACATGCATTATTTAAAAATAACAAAAACATGGCTATAGTGCATATACGTTGAGAGAAATTACAGTTTACTGATCTTTGTCATGCGGCAAGATAGGCAGGCCGTCGGTGAAGAAAACACTTTCCTCTCATTACTGTACAATGCAGTGCCAAATATTCATAAACTCAAGGTCTTCTTTTGTTTTAAGACATTTTCTTGGTAGGTGGTGATGCCCACTTGATGCAATACTTCTTTCGAGTGACTAGACTTAGAGCAATACGGTACGCCAAATTGTTCCTATAATCCAGGACATCATTAAAATACACTGACTACAGATGACATAGCCACCAAAATGACATCTCGTACTCTAGTAGTTAAGGGGATTAGTGCCCAAAATAATCCTAAATGTTTGGATTAAGCGGCCTGTCATGGGATTCTACTTTCCTGATGAGATGGGGATAAAAACGTTGACAATAGATGGATTAAGGAACTTTACTTAACTCAGAGCTTGAAGCTGTTTGGTATTACACTGAGACTAAACCCTGGAAAAAGAGACTATCTAAAATAATTACAGGGTTGAAGAAACTTGCATTTGATGATGCAAAAACGTTTAATAAATAGGCATAGATATTGAAAAATAAATATATATAGGAGGTGGGTAATAGGGTAGGCCAGGGTTAATACTGTTTCCGTGTCGAGTCAGCAGCTGACCTAGCAGTTTTCTAGGCACGGTGAGGGCCGCCTACTTTGATTCATTGGAGTCAAAGAAGCGGAAAGGAGTCTCTTGAGACTCAGAACCGGAGTATCGACGAGGGGCCTCATAGGAAGACTCCAGAGAGCCAAAGTAAGGGAGGAGAGTCTCACGTGACTCTCCAGAGTCGAAGTAGCGACGGGGAGACTCACGTGACTCTACAGAGTCGAAGTAGCGACGGGGGGCCTCACGGGACTCAAAAGAGTCAAAGTAGCGACGTGGAGCCTCATGGGACTCATAAGATCCTGATTCGAAGGAGGCATCACCCTCGTACTGGACATCAGCCACGTAGCCGGAGTCGCCTTCCACGTAGTAGCCCACCTTCTGCAGGCGACCGTCAGGCAGGTCTACGTAGTACGACCCCTGGGTGTGGTCGCCATCACGGGCCTCCTGGTGGCCGTAGTTGTTGCCGGAATAGCCGTGCCTCACCACCCAGTCAAAGTCGTACTTCGCTTCGCTGGATTCGTACGACTCGAAAGACTGTTGACAGAAAAGGTATATGCTCCTCAAAGAATTCAGTAATGCAGTTTTGTGTTGTAGGATGTCCCAATTATTTTTAAAAATGCAGTTTTCAAACATGGATTTACCATGTAGACGTAATAATTTACATGATAAAATGTTTTCCTTATCTGTTAACGTATTTGCGAAGTCAACATAAAGCTTTGACTAATGCAAGTAAGCAAAAAACATTACAATAATAAGGAGTTGAATGAGGTCTCAGTATTACTCACCCTGGAGTCGTCGTAGCGGCGATACTCTCGGCTGTCAGCATTAGTCAGGGCAGCCAGGCCCAGCAGGAGAATGATCTAGGGTCAGCAGAAATTAGAAGCTGTTTATAGTAGTCCAGTCACCTATCACAGTATGAGTAATGACAAAGTGAAGGAAAGACTTTTTGCAGATAAATGATAACGTAATCGGAGTTGGAAACTTAGGAATGGAAACAAGGAGAGTGGTTCGGGTTCATTATCTTGTTGGCAACACGTAGCAGTGGTAGGGAGATATGATTATGTCGGTATTTAGAGGAACAAGAATTAGATTTAACTGGTGAGCATGTACCAGCAACTGACGAGGCAGACGGTAGTGCTTTGGCATATTGGCGTAGATTACATACAGAATACATCACGTTCCGGCACTGTCATGAAGAAGGGATGCGACTTACAGGCATATGGAAGGAGATGGGCAATACAAATTGTTCTCCTGCAGTGGTGTTGAGGTAAGAGTATGTGCTTTTTATCACGATAGGTAGGGGAGGAAAATGGGCAAATTCATTAGACAATAATTACCTTTGGGGTGCGTGGGGGAAATAAACTTCTAAGTGTTGTTCTGTCCTACAAAAAATACGATTAATGCCGATATCTGTTGTGTAATGAATTTACATAGAGCATTATCTAGGTTTCAGATTAGCTATATCCACATTCATATAGGCATATTGCTAGCTGATTCTGATGACTGGGATAAGTATCCATTAAAAGTTAATTTCTTTATTACTGTAATTAATTTCAAATACTTTACTATTTCAAAGCACACACAGATATCCAACGCACACACGAGTATTTCAATGCAAAGAGGATCACTTCAAAGTACACATGACTCATTCAGCGTATACATGACCATTTCAGAGCACACACACAATCATTTCCGTTCACGCCAGAGACATACTGTACCTTTGTGTTCATTGTTGTGTGTATACAGGTGTGGACTTCACTAACCATGCCTTAACTGGAGGTCCAATATATACCACACCCGACCCTCCACCACCACCACCACCACCACCACCGCATTTCCTCACGTCATCCCCAGCGCGCATCGAGCCTGCTTTTTTGGGTCATTACAAAACAACAATTTTAAAAACTCTTTGCTTACTTTACGGCCGAAACTTATGGATTTGTTAGTGACAATAAATTAGAATGTCAAGGTAATCAAGGTAAATAAGATCTTGAGCTAACATGCTTGAGTGGATGATACCAAGTTCTTCTGAAACATTAATTTTGTTTAAATAGAAGCAATATAATTTTCATAATAGCATGGACTGTCTGACAAACGAGAATTGCTTTACGTGGGTTTGAGATGAACGAGTAACTTATGTTTGTTGGTGATGGCGCAAGAGAAAAAAAGAAAAAAAAGCGCCACATCACATACAGTAAAATACTAATTGATAATGAATGGCCATTTAATAATACCATGAAAATATCAGTTTCTTTACGAAGTTACCAAGCCATCTGTTCTCAGACTGGATCGCAGGCCGCAGGTGGGTAGAAAAGGGATGTCAGGCGGATGAGGGGATGACTTTTTTTTTTTTTTTCAACGCATTTTTTAACTGTGGCGAAATTTGCTCGGTTATGCTACGACAATGTATCATTATTCTTTTGAATGCGTTACGTGAGTATAATTATGTATGCCATGGTTTTGGTTTGGATAAAAGTTGTTCATACCCTATCCCGATTTGTCTGACCGAGCAGACCTATTGACCACTAGCAAGCAGCCGCCCTCCTGTGGCAGACGGCACCCTTTTTGGATCGGACTAGGGTCTTTACACATGGCGAGATGCAGGGAAAAATGAAGGAGACATAGTCTCCAAGCGGTCGAACTGTATATAGGAGATGTGAATGAGCAGTAGTTTCAGCCAACACTTGAATTACTTGGCAAGTGTGACTGAATTCCCCACCTAGGAGTGTTGTACAAGGCTAGATACTGGGCCCTGGGGAGGCAGTGGCAGAGTTGGTACCGAGATGATCTCTTGGCTCAATGAACGCGGGTTCGAATTCCCTCTGGAGCAAGGAACAGTTGTAGGATTTGAATTTCGTCAAAGCAAACTATCCTGATTTACCATGAGAGCCGCCGACATGTCTTAAAATACCTTCACGCATACCAATACACCAAACCTGTATGAGACAGCCCTTGCATGTATTCAGTATGGAAGAAGATCTGTATGAGACAGCCCTAGCATGTATTCAGTATAGACGGTGGGTGTTAACACTGAACTGACATGTGGAGATGCATGGGAATTGGCAACTAACCCTATTCCCGGAGTCGAGAAAAAAGTCAGTCCCACGGCAGTACCTTATGAGACGACGGTAACTATTCATCTATTACCTTCTGGGGGTTAACGGCCGCACATCCCTTTGGTTAAAAGTATTTATATTAAAACCCTTCGTCTCATCCTAACCCGTGTCCACATATGCCATGGGGGAGATCCTGAACATGATCCTTTGGTCTTATGAGGGACATGAATCACAGGCGAAACAAAGCTTCACGTATTGCATCTCCCTCTCTCCCTCCCTTCTTTTACCAAAGGGTGTTTAAGGCACGGTCGAGGCGTCTCATCAATTTGACCGTCTCCAGCTCCTGGTTCTGTTAGTCCCGTTCACAATTTTTATGAAAAAGTGGGTAGCAATGACTCTTCTTTTTCCCTCAACAATATGAAATTTATGTTTTTGAAGTTGATTGTGTTTGTGTCCACGTAGGAGGCCCCCTAAAGCTAAAAAGACGGTGACCAATTCTACGGGGTGTGCTAGGATAAATTATACTCTCTAATAGTGAACTATAGTTAAAAAAAAGTGCATGGCATTTAAGTTTAGAGAACAAATTTGATACCATAATACTGAGCAGCAGTGAGTTGCTGAATAGCGAACATTCACCGAGTGGGTCCTGTGTCGAAAAAAGTTGAAAAGCCCCTGACCTAAGGAAACAAGAGCTGCATGTACGGTAGTTAACTTGATTTCCCTGACGATTTTGCATCTTAATCGCGTAAGTTAACTATTTATGTGTTAAAATGTGCTGGTCATTGTATATATTGGTTAAAAAAATCTCGTGTTCCAGTTATCGTGTTCGCCAGAGATGTTGCAACAGCGTGATGTTAGCGCGTTCAGGATGTGTAAGAGGGTGGCGTGGGTGTGGCGTGGGTGTGGCGTGGGTGTGGCGTGAGGGTGGCGTGGGTGTGGCGTGGGTGTGGCGTGGGTGTGGCGTAGGTGTGGCGTGGGTGTGGCGTGGGTGTGGCGTGGGTGTGGCGTGGGTGTGGCATGGGTGTGGCGTGGGTGTGGCGTGGGTGTGGCGTGGGTGTGGCGTGGGTGTGGCGTGGGTGTGGCGTGAGGGTGGCGTGGGTGTGGCGAGGGTGTTGTTCTGGTCACGGTCTCTATTGTGCAATACACCATCACAGTTAATGGCTGATGTCATAAGTCAAGGGATCCTCTTGCACATCTGAATTTGGCAGAAATGATTGCACAGTAGTAATGAATGTGTCTTAAAACGAAATTTCACGCCTTACTGCACAGTGACTTCCTTCATAAATTCTTGCTACCTCCAGGTAATATTCTTCAGCTTAGGAGAGTCTATTTAAACTGGAGGGATAAGCCCCAGTCTTCATTTATTTAGCTCTTTAATCACGATAACTTTATCACGGAATTTAATCGTCTGGAGGTAGGAAGAAAGGAAATACCTGATAACCCATCGAAGTGATTAAATAAGTCACCAGCAAATGACTGTAGGGTAGGGTGACACCACTACGTCTGCTGCAGCATCCAGGCACTCGGCCCACTGTAAAACCACGGAAAATCTATCAAGCTTCAAAAAAACACTAGATCTGCTTTAGGAACAAAAAAGTCAGGGATACAGATATCAGTGACTGCAGAGATGCGCATTTTAAGTGCGAGTGCTGTATGTCTGATGTATTACGTTATCTTTAAAACAGAACCCTAGTAATTCTTTTCGAGGTTCTCGCCTTCAGTTCTTTTGTTTTAAATAACATAAAAGGTAATTTTTAAAATGTACTTCCCAGATCGGATCACATCATGCTGTACACTGACTTCTGTTTGCAGCTGAAATTTCGGTAAGTGTATTATGCTTCCAGGCTCTGATAGGCTGTTACTTGAGTTTAGCCAGGCATGTCACTCCTCTCCATTCAGTAACGACATAGCGTAGGCGAGGTTATTCCCTTGCCCAGAGTAAGCTTCTCTAACTGACTGTACGTTGCTGCTTTCAATTTACCTTCTCATTTCTCTCCCTTATCTTATTATTTTTGCAGAACATTAGAGTCTTTCCGTAAGCTGGGCAGTTCGTTTTCGAAGTTGTAGCTGGCCGTGTTTTATGACGCTTCAGCAGACTAAGTTCTTGTTTGCCACCTCTTGCACGGTTTGTTCAGTAGTCAAGTTTCCAAACCAGAATTTTAGGGTGGATTGTGCATTAAGATCTAGATACATTTTTGACAGTTTGTGGGCAATTTAAGTGTGCTGAAATCAAATCTGGATGATGCAACTTTGTCATCATTGAGTATTTTCAGATATTCAAGATGGCGTCCAAGATGGCAGGCGATTAATAAATTTACCTGTAACTCAGCCCCAGGTTGACACAGAAGATTGAATTTTGGTTTTACATCTGGGTTTAGGTGATCAAAGATTACAATGAAAGTGTTCGTTTTATTGTCAGTTTAATATTTAGAGAAATTTTTAATATGGAGTCCAAGATAGCTACCGATTAATGATAAATCTGTATTATAGACCTGCATTATATATCAAATATGCATACCTGTAATATTTATATAACATCAGAAGCAAACTGGAAACATGCATTCATCCTTCAAAACCATCATTAAATCATGATGGATTGGTTAATGTCATAACAGGTAACATAAGTTCAGCTTATGTGTCCGACTTTGGGCATAGGCTGCACAGCCTGCTCTCAAGGCCCAGTAGTCCTCCTACATACCATGCACCTCTACATGTCGCCACTTCAGCGCTAACACCCACCGTCCATATTGAATACATGCTAGGGTAATGCGACTTAATTGTTCCACTTGAAACTTATTTTTCATTTCAGACTTGTTTTTCATCATTCTCATGTTTCTATTTTCACCAAACATGGATGTTGAAACTGGTGCAAGCTCAGACGCAAACTAGTCTTTTGTGTCTATATTGTCTGGGCCAATCAGTCCAATGGCTCTTGCATATATTAAACTTGTATCATTAGTTGTTGTGCTGCCAATTTTAACACATTTGCGACTGGCTGTCATTGCCACAACCTTAGCTTTTAAAGGTTCATAGAACACATCAGACAAACTGGCCTAATACTCCTGCATATATTGATAACCAATAGTGAGGGACTGATCAACAACTAATACCAATACACCAGTCCTGTATGTGTCTGCACCATAAGTTATTATTACTGATGGCTATGCACTTTTGTGAGCTATACTTTGGCTTAGTTCAAGGCTTTGTAGATGGATTTGTTCACTGCATATTGAGAAAACTTTTACTTTCGGCTTTGTTTTCTCAATTTTGATAGATACTGTGATTTCAATTTCAAAAGCATTCCCAGACAAACTCGAAAAGCTCTTCAAGGAAAGAGTCATGTTCTTCATCCAATATCACCACTTCCTTCACAGATTGTAGAGCTTGGGGTTACTGGAAACAAAGTACAGCTGGCTGAGATCATTGGTAACCATCTTCTGAAATATGTCAGAGAAGAACAACAAAGTAATCCAACATTGCAAACCAAACTTGTAACTGGATCTGAGAGTACACCGATTGAAATTCACTAAGGGTGCACTGTCTCAGACAGGGTCTGAAAACTAGCCTGAAGCTCATGTCATCATGACTGGACAGCTTGTTGAGGTGGCAAAGCAAGGCACTGCTTATATAAATGTTCTATCAGAAGACACTGAAGTGATTTTTGCTGCTGACAGCTTACTGCTTTTCTTGCAAGTTGAAATGTAGTTCTTGTGAAACCACTCCATAAACAAAGAACAGTTGTTGACACTGGAGCTACAGCTAGAAAACATCTCAAAATAATTAAATATTTGTGAGGAGCTCATGCTCTGTCAGGCTGTGATTCCCCTGCTTGGGAAAAGCCACTCTTGCGAGGGTCCTGTAAGCAGGATATGCACTTCAATATACTGAACAGCCAAATGCCACATAAAATGATTTTGTTCAGGAGGCAGTAGTCTTTGTGGCTGCATGCCATGGGTGTAAAGAAACTCCTGATAATATGCCTTATGTTCGACATTGGGTTTGGGAGAAAAAAAAATCCAACAAATGTTTGAAATCAGGAACATCATATAAAGCATCACCACCCACATCAGAGGCCTTTCTAGAAAACGTGAAACGTGCTCACCTACAGATCTCAGTGTCGTTATCAGCTCTAGTGGAAGGTCCTCCAGAACTGAGTCCAACCAAGTATGGATGGGAAAAGAATCAGTTTACAAGGAGTCAATACTCATTATGACTAGAGCAGAGAAATATATAGCACCTCCTAATGTGCTACAAATAATATGTTGTGGCAGTTTAAGTGAAGAACCACGTTCCACAGCTAGATGTGGATGTATGTCTTATCGGTTATCATGCAATGTCTTTTGTAAGTGCAATAAAGCGACAATTGTTGTAACAAATAGATTAAAAATAGAAGGGAGTCATGACAGTGATGATGATGATGATGATGAAGCAGACAAAGATAGAGTTGATCGATCAGAATCAGATTAATGTAAATAATGTACATATGTTTCAGATTAAGATATTTGTTACTGCATTTATTGTTCTTTATTTACGTAGTTGGTGTTTTCATATCAGTACAAAAGTATCAGGATCAGTATATGTGGTCACGTATTCCATAGATGTAATGTTTGTTTACAGTGAGAGGAGTATATAAATTTCAAGCAATATATTCAACATCTCCTGAAAACACACATGTGATTTTTAGACAAAGAATTAAACTGAAACATCTGACCCCCAAAATCTAGGTTTCGAACCAAAAATAAACTTTCTATCTCATGTAGGGGACATAATACTGAAATATTAATCGGCAGCTTTCTTGGACACCATATTAAAAATCTCTCTAAATATTAACCTGACAACGAAATTAACACTTTCACTGAAATCTTTGACCTGAAAAACCCAGGTGTAGAACCAGAAATTAACCTTCTGTGTGAAATAGAGGCTGAGTGACAGGTAAATTTATCAATCAGTGGCGATCATCATCCACTCACTTTATGTAGTGCTACCTACTTCCTCCTTCACATTAGCACTCTATATCTTTGTCTGTCCTCCTCTCTTCTTACTTCTCCCCTTCTCTCCTGTCCCTTTTAATTGCTCTAAAATGAGTGATACGTCTGGTGATTTCCTGCAACCCAGGAAACCATTTACAACATTAGGTGATAATCATATGAACAAATCCAGGGTGAAGTGCAGCTTACCATAGTGTCCTTTTTAACTGGGCACAGAAGCAAATGCGGCATCCACCCAGGAGCCAAACCTCCAATCTTTTCCCCGTGCTTCACTGTAGAGAGGCGCTGTCATTCGCGAAGTAACATAGGCTCACTGCTCGGGATGGTCCTGCAGGAGCGGTTTCTTGCCTGTAGTTGATGGGTCTGCTCGGCCGGACAGACTGCGGTTGACTAAAAGCAACAGCAACAGCTATCCGTCTTTTAGTGAAACACAGGGTTAAGGCCAATTTGTGGTGGTGGTGGCAAGAAAGCGTTCATTTTTTTACCTTCTGAACCAAAGTTCCTCACCAATCCTTTTTCAACTTGCTCGTCTTACATTAAGGTCCACACGTCGTTCAGGTACTTCCTGTTATCATTACTCTTGTACGTATCAGTTTCACTTCAACATGGTCTCCTTCTTCAGCCGTTCTTTACGATGTAATTTTATATCCACCTCTGACGAAATTGGATGGCGTTTGTGTTCACCCATGTCTGTATGCCTGTTTATGTATAAGATATTTAAAAGGAGTGCTTTAAGTATTTACGAACTCTGACGGACAAGTGGAGAACGGGTCGAGGAGGTATACACTGTGTAAGATTGTGTAAGGGGGCAGACTAAGATCGTAGAACTAGTTTATCATGTAAGACCGAAAAAGTGTTCGTCTGGTAGGAAAGAGGAATTGCACCAAAAAATCATACATTTAATCGACGCTGGCGGAAGTATGCGTTCTCTTAAAGCTTTCTAGTATTCTTGTGACCTCGACTGCCACGCTTTTTCGGTCTGTATAGGGGAGGTCCTTTGTACTGAGAGATTAGAAGCAATATATATCTATCTGTCTATCTATAAATATATGAAGTGTTTGCATGTAGAAAGGTCGCGGTCTCAGAGGTCAGCTCGGGACAGATTAAATTACAAGTCAGGTCTAATGGATCTATATTGTGTTTAACTACGCGCTATGCTCTCTCTCTCTCTCTCTCTCTCTCTCTCTCTCTCTCTCTCTCTCTCTCTCTCTCTCTCTCTCTCTCTCTCTCTCCCTCTCTCTCTTTCTCTATCTATCTATCTATCTATCTATCTACGTGTGTGTGTGTGTGCTCTACTTCATTACCAGAACTTATATCAACTGGTGGTAGGTGGGGGCACTCACCATCCACTCACTCTATGTAGTGCTGCTTTGGGTATCTGCCTTTTCCTGTCGTCCTTCCTTCCTCTTCCATCTTTCCTTCATTCTTTCCACTTCCTTCTGCCTAGGGGTGACTTTACACTCCCTCTTCTGTCTTTCTTTCCTTCATCCTTTCCCTTGCCAAATGGTTTCCTGTACTCCAGAAACCATTTATTACGCTGGGTGGTAACTGTATAACCAAACCATGGCGCCTAGTGGTTTTAGTGGGTAATAAAGGCGCTCCAGTCTGATTGAACCGGTGTGGGCTTATATCCAAGGAATGGTTGGGGTTTATTGCTAACGTAATGCCACTCAGGGAAAAGTGAGGCTGGTCACTCTCATCTTAAATGTCAGAACCAACTTGCGTAACCCCTGGCTCCTCCGCTTCTCATGGGGCAACACAGGATTGGATGATGGATGGATGAACTTGTATCAACGAGACCGTCGCAGTTGGGCTGGCGAGGACCTTTATGGTGGAACAACTCCACTGTCTTGTTCTGACTCAAAATGCGAAATAGGTCTGTGGTAATATTTGTTTGTTGTAATTATATTTACTTATGCAGCGATATCTTAAGGCTTATCGAAATGACTGCTGAAACAGACATTGGAGGGATGTTAAAGGACTACAAAAAACAGACTAAGCAGTATTTATTAAATGTTGCATATGTACTTGAGGAAATAATTAAACAAATGAATAAATAATAGAAATATAAAATAAATAATAAGGAGAAAGTGGACTGGAACCTGTGAGAAGCAGTAGCTACAGATGTTTGCATAGACCTGATGTGTAAAGCTTTAACTGAATTTCCAGTCAAACCTAATGGCATTGGTGAACAGCAAGAACACCATTCATAGCTCTTCTCGTATCTGTTAGCTGCCCAGCAAATATGCTCTACAGAGCTAACACATATCCGTGTCCAGAACTGGTTTAATTAGATTCATTAGAGTCGTGCCTTGGGATAGTGAAAAACTCGTGAAGCCTCTCAGCCGATATAAACTTCTCAGGACTGTTTTCATGGGAGAAGCTTAACTCTCGGTCTAAGATGAGGCGTCTGATCAGTACAGGCTGACGTACAGTGTTGCGAGGTCTGGCAGAAGCGGTGCCCTGTGATGTCGAAGGGGAAATGTTGCGTGGTTTTGAGGGTGCAGTGTTGTGCGGACTGGAGGGTGCAATGTTGTGCGGACTGGAGGGTGCAGTGTTACGTGGCTTGGAGGGTGCAGTGTTACGTGGCTTGGAGGGTGCACTGAAGCTCTGTCTGCTGAGTGCTCTGGAACGTGACACCTCGGGAGACTCGTCCGAATCCGGGTGCTGAGCTTCCCCATCATACTCAACATTTGCCACATAGCCCGAGTCACCGTCAACGAAGTAGGTCACTGTCTGGTGGCGACCGTCGGGCAGCTGCACGTAGTACGACCCCTGGGTGTTGTCGCCGTCACGGGCTTCCTGGTGCCCAAAGTCGTTTTCAGAAGAGTCGTCTCTCAGAGCCCAGTTGAAGTCGTACCTGGCCTCGATGGATTCCTGAGTGGAAATTTAAAAAGTAGTAGTAGTAGTAGTAGTAGTAGTAGTAGTTGTAGTAGTAGTAGTAGTAATAATAATAATAATAATAATAATAATAATAATAATAATAATAATA
>JAGKTI010031995.1:0-11999 GCA_018397915.1 Birgus latro
GAACTTTCTTTACCCCTGCACAGTTGTTGACCTTGTACACGTGTTTTATTCGCCCGTGTATGGGGTACAACTCTCATGTGTGGGGAGGCTCCCCATATGCAGCTCTTCTCAATAGGGTGGAGTCAAAGGGTTTTCATCTCATTAACTCTCCTCCTCTTACTGATTCCCTTCAACCTCTGTTTCTTCACTGCACTGTTGCATCTTTATCTCTCGTCTATCGCTACTTCAATGGTCACTTTTCCTCTGAACTGTCTGCTTGCATCCCTCCACCTCTCCGACATGCGCGTAGTACCCGTCTAGCAACAAACTCTCATCCCTTTTCTGTCCATCTCTCTAATGCAAGAGTTAACCGTTACTCCCAGGCCTTCATTTATGCAACTGGTCAACTCTGGAACTGTCTTCCTCTGTCTGTATTTCCTACTTCCTATGATCTCCAGTCTTTCAAACGCAGTGTGTCTAGGCATCTCGAATTGAACGGATCTTGAATTTAGCTCTCTTTTGTATTGTTTTTGGATTTTCTTGGAGGGAACAGTATGCAGGCCTGTGGCCTTTGGTTTCTTCTTCCTTGCATTAAAAAAAAAAATATACACACACACACACACATACACACACACACCCATACGCACCCATACGCCGTTATCCATCGCATCGATAACCGTGCTTCGCTAGACAAGAAATAGGAGAACTTCCTCACAATCCACACAGTTTGAATGTTTGTGTTCTTGCTAGTCTGACACCCCACCTCTCCAGTCCGACACCTCGCCTCTCCCTAGATTTGAAACGAGGCTGTCCCAGTCCTCCCTTCCTCCTCTGTCCTCTCCCCACCCCTCCTTGTCTCCTTTCCTCCCCTTGCCCTCCTCCATCCCCCACCACACTCAGCACTGCCAGGCATGCCTCCCTCTTCCCCTTCCTTCCCCCCACCCCTGGTTGTCTCCTTCATGTGTGTGTGAGTGAGTGAGTGAGGGAGGGAGATCGAGTGGTGAGTGAGTGAGTGAGGGAGATCGAGTAGTGATTGAGTGAGTGAGCGAGAGTGGTGAGTGAGTGAGTGAATGAGAGTGAGTGAATGAGTGAATGAGAGTGAGACTTGGGGGGGGGGTACTAGGGCTGTTTGGCTTTCTTGCTTTCTTCCCTGTCCCCCCACCCTCCCCCACCCTTGCTTGTCACCCTACCCATCCCCCCACCCTCCCCCACCCCTGCTTGGCACACAGCCAGTAGCCTGCCTAGCCGTTTAGTTGCCCTGAAGCGGTATTGAGCAGCGCACATCCCACCACCCTACCCTCCTGCATGTGATATTTTATGTGCCATTTTTTAGCAGTAGTTGTGTTTATGAGGATAATAACATTACCTGTACCCCTCTGTCTGTATTTCCTACTTCCTGTGATCTCCAGTCTTTCAAACGCAGTGTGTCCAGGCATCTTGAAATGAACAGATCTTGAATTTGGCTCTCTTTTGTATTGTTTTTGTTGTTTTCTTGGAAGGAACGGTTTGCAGGCTCCTTGCCTTTGGTTCCTTCTTTCTTGCAATAAGAGAGAAAAAAAATGGTGTTTCTGTGTCAGTCTCTATTGACTAAGGTATATGAAAGTTTGGGTTTGGAATGCATCTCTGGCTTTTCTTCAGTATCTTGTGGGGAAAATTGCTTTGATATCTGACATACTCGCTGACTGAACACTCCCACTGGTACATAACACTGCCGGATATCGGGGTATGGGTGTATCCAAAATCACATAATCATTGCTGCCGTTTCGGAGAGCCTTGGAGGGCCTAATACCAGCCCGAGGCCCTAACCAAATGGGCAGGTTCGCATGGCCATGTGGAATGTAAGAGGTGTGAATGATGAGAGCAAGAGGGTGGAAGTGGTGAATGGGTTAATGAGTGCGAGATATGCCGTGATGGCATTGTGTGAAACAAAGATGAAAGGTTGTGAAGTGCATGAGTGGGAGGGTGTGAAATGTGTAAGATCAGGCATGAATGGGCGAGAAGATGCAGGGATGGTGTTGCTTTGTTGATGAATGAGGTGTGGCAGAGTGGAATGAGAGATTACAAATTTGTCAGCTTGAGATGTATGTATGTCAAGTTCAAGTTTGAGAAAGTGAAAGTGGGAGTGATTATAGCGCATGCACCGTGTGATGACATGAGTGACAGAGAGAAACATAGGTTTTGGGATGAGCTGGACGAAGCAGTGGGAGAAATGCCTAGGAGCTATAAAATGATCATAATGGGTGATATATATGGAAGAGTAGGCACTGGTCTTGAGGATGACATAATGAGTTGTGGTTGTACCAGGAGAAAATGATAATGGGAAGCAACAGAAGGATATGTGTCAGGAAAGGGGGGTGTGCATTTGTTACTTATATTTCAAATATAAAGATGCACATAAATATGCTGTACATGGTGTTGAGGGAATGGGATCGTGTTGAAAGGAGCCTGATTGATTACGTGCTCGTAGAGAGGTCGATGCTGGGAATGGTTGCAGATACGAGGGCTGTGAGAGGATGATATGGAGGTCTGTCAGATCATGTGATTGTGGTATGCAAGATCAAGCTGAGAGGAGTGAGGTGGACCAGGAGAGAGAGGAGCAGTCAGGGGGAAAGACTGAAAGTCTAGAAGCTGAGGATCAAAGAAATGGCAGATGAATACAGGACAAAAAGTTGGGGAGGAGTTAGAATCAGTGAATTGGAATGAAATGGATCTGGACAGCCTGTTGAATGCATATAGGGATTGCTTATTTAGGAATGCTAAAGTAGTGTGTGGTGTGGCAAGGACATCAATAAAGAAGAAAGGTATGGCATTGGTGGATAAAGGGGTTAAGAGAGAAGTGGAGGACAAGAGGAAGAAGTTGCTAGAGTGGTTGCAGAACGGGTTAAGTTGAAATAAGATTTGAATATATTGAGAGCAAGAAGCACGTAAAGAAACTAGTGAAGAGGAAAAAGGAGGAGGTAAATGACGATCTAGGATGAAAAATGAGTGCAAACTACTCTGAAAATAGGAAATTATTCTGTAAAGAGGTGTGGAAATGTAGAAGTGGCAGTGGAAAGAAATGTGAAAGTGTGAAGGATGTAAGTGGTAGATTTTTAACACAAGGGGATGAAGTAAGGACCAGATGGAAAGAATATTTTGAAAGTCTGATGAATGGGAATAAAGAGAGCAGAGCAGCTGTAAACATGATTGGTTTTGGGGGTGTGCAGAGAAGGAATGCAGTGCCAGGAAACGTGACACTTGCACAGGTGAAGAACGCCATGAAGCGGCTTCCGCAAACGCAAAACCGCAGATTTGCTTAAAATTTGTTGCAAATGCAAATCCGCAAGCAAAATCATACTTCCACAATTGCTACATTTGTGGTATGCGGAAGTGCCCAGCTCTGGTAAGAAGGCATGGATGAGTGAAACTGTGATAGCAGTGTGGAAAAATGCTTTGATTGTACCTCCTGTATAAAAGTAAAGTTGAGCGAAGTGAGTGCAAGAATTGTCGTGGCCTAAGTTTATTGAGTGTTGTCTACCTGTATACCTAGGCTGCTTCCCTCAAAGAAAGAGAGGTAAAGACAGGATGACACACTCCCAGTTTATTCATCCACACAAACACATTCATTCACATTTAAGCCCCAAGAGGAGAAGGTACAGATCCTCACTGCACCACATGAGGGTCAACTGTGCAGTGCAATCAGTGACATCCGCAGCAGGGCCTGACAGCAGAGCTGGTTTACCCCTGCCGCATCATAATGGACCCATTCCCTTACCCCCACGTGACCTGATCAGCTGATCAGACCCTCAGGGCTGCGTCATAATTTATTCATTCACAATTTCTCTCCAGTCATTTCTGTCAAGCGCAGCCACTCCTCCCTGCTCAACAGACATCCCTTTCACTTCCAGTGCTCTGTTCACACTGTCCATCCATCCTATTCGTGGTCTTCATCTCAGCCATACACCTCTCACGTCCAATCCAGTTATCTCTTTCACCAATCGCTCATCATCCATTCTCTCCATATGCCGAAACCATTGCAGCATCTTCTGCTCAGCTCGATCAGCCATCTCCCGTACAACTCCAGTTCTCCTTCGCACTTCATCATTTCTCATTTGATCCATACGCGTCACTCCACACATACTCCTCAGACACCTCATCTCCATCACATTCAAACTCTTCCTGTCTGCTACACCCATATTCCATGTTTCAGCCCCATATAATGCAGTTGGTACCACAACACCCTCATACAGCCTGCTCTTTCAATCCATTCTAAACAAATGACATCCAAACACTTTTTTCATTCCTCCCAGCTCTTTTCTTACTTCACTGATTCTAAACTTCACTTTTGCATCTAATCTTCCATCTACAGCAACATGTGACCCTGAATATTTAAAACATTCTACCTCCTCAAGCAACTCACTGTTCAAAACTATATTCATCCTCCTACCATCTGCCAACCTTGTACACTTCATCACTTTACTCTTATCCTCACTGACTCTCAATTTCCTCCTTTCAGACACCCTTCCAAACTCCTCTACCAACTGCTTCAGTCTCTCCCCTGAATCAGCCACCAGTGCAGTAGCATCCACAAACATCAGCTGATTCAGATTCCACTCTTTACCAACAGCATTCACCAGACTCAAACCTCCACCTAACACTCTTGCATTCACCTCCCTTACAACACCACCCATGTAAATATTAAACAACTAAGGTGAGATCATACATTCCTTCCACAGTCCCACTGTCACAGGAAACCAGTCACTCACAGTATTCCCCACTCTTACACATGCTCTACTATTTACATAAAAACTTTTCACTCCTTTTCACAATCCTGCCATTAAGTCCATACAATCTTAAAACAGTCCACAAAGCCTCCCTATCAGTTCTACCATACGCTTTCTCTAAATCCATGAACGCTTAAAACACATCCTTACCTTTCGCTAAATACTTTTCACACACCTGTCTCACAGCAAACACCTGATCCACACATCCCTTCCCTCTCCTAAAACCACACAGCTCATCACCAATCACTCCCTCTGTACCCTCTCTAACTCTCTTAATTAACACTCTGCCATACACCTTACCTACACACTCAACAGACTTATACTCCTATAGCTAGTACATTCTTACTTATCACCCTTACCTTTATACAACAGAACCACACAAGCACTTGCCCAGTCAACTGGCACTATATCTCTCTCAAAACATGCATTCAACAATCTTATTAACCACTCAACAGTACAGTCCACCACCTTGCAGGCATTCTACAGCACACCATCCATACCTGCAGCTTTCCCTGTTTTCATCTCTTTTACTGCCTCCTGCATTTCCTCCATTGTGATCAAAGAATCATTGAACTCTCCCAACACATTTATTCCTTGCATCTTTCCATCTGCCAGAATTTCAGTCTCCCTTTCCTCATCTATATTTAACAGTCTTTCAAAATTCTCCGCCCATCTCTTCTTTACTGCATCCATCTTAATTAACATCCTTCCATCCTCTGCTTTTACTCACTCTTCCTTCCCAGATTCTCCCTTTTGCACCCTTTTCACCTCCATCCAAAACATTTTCTTATTCTGTTGAAAATTCTCAGTCAGCTTCATACCCCACCTCTCATCTGCTGCCTATTTAGCATCACGCACGGCCCTTCTAGCCTCATTCCTCTTTTCGTTATACCTCTCATATGGCACCTCATCCTTCCTCTGCAGGCACACTTCATATGCACGTCTCTTCTCAGCCACAGCCATACTTATTTCCTCGCACCACCATTCACTTCCCTTTCTTACACCACCACCTACTCATCTCATACCACACACCTCTTCCACATGCCCCACCACAGCACTTTTAAACAACTGCCGTTCCTCCTCCACACTGCCATTTTCCTGATATTTTGCTGCATTCCAGGTATATGGAAGAATTATTATAGAGGAAGTAAGAGAGATATTAGAAGTCCTAGTGAGTGATGAACAGGATGGCTTTAGAAGTGGCAAAGGATGTGTGGATCAAATATTTGCAGTGAGACGGATAGTGGAGAAGGCTTGTGAGAGGGACCATAAGGTGTTTATGGCATTTATGAATCTGGAAATGCATACAGCAAAGTAGACAGAGAATGATTGTGGCAGGTTTTGTGTTTGTACGGTCTGACGTCAGGCTAAATGCCGATTGCCTTCTGCACGTCATCAAGATTGCCAGGGTCCCAACGTTGGCAACTCTGCCAGCCAGGCGCTTGCTACCTGTGCGACAATTCTCACTACCTACCATGCATGGGAGTTCTTATATCCTGTTGCTATTCCCGAAACTGCTATCCAAACCAACGCTACCCGCAGTGTTTTACTGTACCAAGACGATTTACATGTACTATATGTCAATTCCAGCTAGCTATATTGCACATATACAGTATGATGTGTCTATCCCTGAGGGACCCCCAGTGAACTTTGATGGGGTGTCACCAAATAGTGATAGAGAGTGTCATATCTGAGATCTGGTTTCAGTCCCCAAGCCTTGAAACTGGTGAATTTCCCCCCTAGATATGATGTAAGGATCCAGCCCCAAACATCTTGTTCCTGTACAGATCTTGGTGGCATTGACCCAGATTTATGCATATATCTGACAGTTCCATCTCTGACAGCCCTGTCTGGACAGCCATTACAGTACTGCGAGGAGTTTGCTGTCCAATATGAGTCAAAAACAGAACTACACGATTACTATGACATCACCGGAAAAGATCTTCACACACACACACACACATATACATACATCCTTGCACATGCTCTCTCTCTCTCTCTCTCTCTCTCTCTCTCTCTCTCTCTCTCTCTCTCTCTCTCTCTCTCTCTCTCTCTGTGCTTGTCTGTGTGTGTGTGTGTGTGTGTGTGTGTGTGGAAGACAAAGAGACAGAGACAGAGACTGAAATAATGACAGCAACAGCTAAAGAACTAGCATTTCAGACAGGCAGTGATATTAAAAGTGAGTACAAGCAAACAGATGCATGTGCAGAGAGAGAGAGAGAGAGAGGGTGGGGGGAGCATGCATGCATACTTGTGTATGTGTGTGTGTGTGTGTGTGTGTGTGTGTGTGTGTGTGTGTGTGTGTGTGTGTGTGTGTATTTACCTAGTTGTATTTATCTAGTTGTGATATACAGGAAAGGAGCTACATTCATAGGGTCCCATCTCTGTTTCTCAATATGTCAGATTTGGCTTTGAACTTTGTATGTTTTTAGACTGGACCCTCTCATTGTCCAGGCTGTTCCACAGGTCTATGCATCTATATGGAAAACTGTTTTTCTTTGATAGGGTGCCAAAGAAGTTAGTTGGGGAGTGAAAGATAAAAATGGTAGATTATTAGTGGAGAAGGGAGAAAAAGTGAGCAGATGGAGAGAACACTGTAAAGAATTGTTGAGCATAGAGAATGAAAGGAATGCAAGTATAAGTGGCTGGGGAATGGCTGGGAGAAGGAGGGATGTGAGAAGAGAGGAAGAAATCAGTAGGATGGAAGTTGTGGAAGCAATGAAGAAAGTTAAAATGGGGAAAGCCCCAGGAAGTGATGGAGTGTGTGGTGAAATGCTGAAGCAAGAGGGAGAGATGGTAGTAGAATGGATGTGGAAGATGTGCAGATTGGCCTGGGAGGAAGGCAGAGTCCTGGAGGATTGGAAGTCAGGTACAATTAATACCCTGTACAAAGGAAAATGGGAAAAAGAAGTGTGTGGTAATCATAGGGGGATTTGTCTTCTTAGTGTAAGAAGAAAAGTATAAGGTAGGGAAATAACAGAGGAATTAGCTTGAGAAGAACAGGGAGGTTTTAGGATGGGAAGAGATTGTGTAGATCAGATATTCATTCTTAGATATTTAGTGGAAAATTTTGTAGAGAAGGGAAAGAAGTTGTATGCAGCCTTCATGGATTTGGAGAAAGCATATGACAGGGTGGATAGACAAGGATTGTGGAAAGTATTAAGAATATATGGAGCAGAAGGCCTTGAAGAGTGTGTATGAGGGTGCTAAGGCTGCAGTGCATGTGGATAATGAACTGAGTGAGTTTTTCTATTTTAAGGTGGGATTGAAACAAGGATGTGTCATGACTCCATGGTTCTTCAATCTGTGTAAAGATGGGATAATAAAAGAGATACTAGGTAGGGCAGTGGATGTTGAAATGGCCCTAGTGAGAGAGAGCAGTGTTTGGAAACTCCCTGTACTTTGTTTGCAGATGATACTGTGTTGTTAAGTAAAGACGAAGGGGAGCTGCAAGGCTTGGTGGATGAGTTTGGGAGAGTGTGCAAGAAACGGAATCTACAGGTGAATGTAGGGAAGAGTAAAGTTATGGTCTTCTAGAGATGTGAAGTCAGTGAATGTACAGTTGGATTGAATCAAGGATGTGTCATGACTCCACGGTTGTTCAGTCTGTATAAAGATGGGGTAATAAGAGATACTAGGTAGGGCAGTGGATGTTGAAATGGCCCTAGTGAGACAGAGCAGTGTTTGGCAACTCCCTGTACAGTTGTTTGCAGATGATACTGTGTTGTTAAGTAAAGATGAAAGGGAGCTGCAAGGCTTGGTGGATGAGTTTGGGAGAGTGCAAGAAATAGAATCTAAAGGTGAATGTTGGGAAGAGTAAAGTTATGGTCTTCGAGAGATGTGAAGTCAGTGAATGTACAGTTGGATTGAAACAAGGATGTATCATGACTCCATGGTTGTTCAGTCTGTATAAAGATGGGGTAATAAAAGAGATACTAGGTGGGGCAGTGGATGTTGAAATGGCCCTAGTGAGAGAGAGCAGTGTTTGGAAACTGTTGTTTGCAGATGATACTGTGTTGTTAAGTAAGATGAAGGAGAACTGCAAGGCTTGGTGGATGAGTTTGGGAGAGTGTGCAAGAAATGGAATCTAAAGGTGAATGTAGGGAAGAGTAAAGTTATGATCTTCGAGAGATGTGAAGTCAGTGAATGTACTGTAAAGTTGGGTGAGGAGGAAATGGAAAATGTGAGTTCATTTAAGTACTTGGGTAGTGTGATGAGTAAGGACGGAAGTTTCGAGGGTGAAGTGCTTGAAAGGGTACAACAAGGAAGAAAGGTTGCTGGTTCCATGAAGGCAGTGATAAGATACAAGGAAGTGAGCATGGAAGTGAAAAAGCTACTACATGACAGTATTGTGATACCAACTCTAACATATGGAACTGAAGTTTGGACCTTGTTGGAGGGACTGAAGTCAAGAGTGAGAGCAGTGGAAATGAGTTATTTGAGAGGAGCATGTGGAGTCACATGGAGAGACAGACTGACAAATGAGGAAGTGAAGGAGCATTGTGGTGTGGATGTGGATGTGATAGGAAGCATTAGGAGAAACACATTGAGGTGGTTTGGCCATGTGGAGAGGATGGCGAGTGAGAGACTGATGAGGAGAGTGTGAGTGAGGTGGAGGGGGGGAGAGGGAGGGGGAGGCCAATGATGAGATGGAGGGATGGAGTGGAGAAGTATATGAGAGAGGGGGTGTGAGCTGGGAGCAGGTCAATGAAATGGCGATGGACAGGGCGACATTGAGGCGGTTTGTTTGTGGCCACCCCTTACGGGATTGAGGCCTCTGGCAATAGATATATAGATAGATATTTCTTGATATCATCTAAGCAACTTGGTCTTTTTAGTTTCATTGTGTGTCCTTTTGATACTCTCCCATCCCATACAATCAGATCTTCTCTTTTAATTTTTCTGCTTCCATCCTGGCCCTGAACACTGCAATCATGTCACTCGGCTCTCTCCTTTCTTCAAAGGAAGACAGATCTAGTGCTTCCAGCTGTTCTCTGTACAACAGATCGGCCAGGCTAGGCATCATCTTGGTTGCTGTTCTTTGTATTCTTTCAATCTTGTTTATATATTTCTTTTTATGTGGGGACCACACTACTGCCGCCTATTCCAACCTGGGGCGGATCATGGCCCCTATCAATTTTTTCATCATCTCATCCATGTCATGAAGTGCTACTCTTATGTACTCTTATGTTAGTCAAGAGATTATACGTCTCTCTGTCTTGTTAATGTGTTTTTCAGGTGACAAATTATCCTGGACCAGCACTCCCAAGTCCTTCTCTTCTTATGCTTTTGTGATTAGTTCATTTCCCATCAAATAATTCAGTGATGGTCTCCTGGTACTTTTACCCATTTCCAGTGTTCTACATTTTTTGCATTGAATTTCATTTCCCACATCCAGCTCCACTCATGAATCCTGTCCAGGTCCTCCTGCTGCATTTTACAGTCTTCTTCAACTTCTACTTTCCTCATGATCCTTGTATCATCAGCAAACAGACTTTCATAACTGTTCATTCCATCTACCATATGGTTTATGTAAGTCTTAAGTCAGGAACATTGCGGGTGCTAACACCGAATCCTGTGGGACTCCACTTGTTACTTCCCTGTACCCAGACATCCTTTCTTTTAATACTATCCACATTTGTCATTCTCTCAAGAAGTCTCTCATCCATTCTAAGGGGGTTTCCCTTCAGTCCTATGTGTTCCAATTTCCACATTAGTTGCTTGTGGTGTACCTTGTCAGAGAGTTTCTCTAAATCTATATACACACAGTCCATCCAACTATCTCTCTCCTGTGGCACGTCTATCGCCCTTGAGTAGAAGCTCAACAAGTTTTTTTTTTTTTTTTTTTTTTATGCAAGGAAGAAGGAACCAAAGGCCACAGGCCTGCATACTGTTCCTTCCAAGAAAAAGCAAAAACAATGCAAAAGAGAGCCAAATTCAAGATCCATTCATTTCGAGATGCCTGGATACACTGCGTTTGAAAGACTGGAGATCATAGGAAGTAGGAAATACAGACAGAAGAAGACAGTTCCAGGGTTGACCAGTTGCATAAATGAAGGACTGGGAGTAACGGTTAACTCTTGCTTTAGAGAGTTGGACAGAAAAGGGATGAGAGTTTGTTGCTAGACGGATACTACGTGCCCGTTGTAGAGGTGGAGGGATGCAAGCAGACAGTTCAGAGGAACAGTGACCATTGAAGTAGCGATAGAAGAGAGATAAAGATGCAACAGTGCGGCGAAGAGACAAAGGTTGAAGGGAATCAGTAAGAGGAGGAGAGTTAATGAGACGAAAAGCCTTTGACTCCACCCTATTGAGAAGTGCTGTATGTGGGGAGCCTCCCCACACATGAGAGTTGTACTCCATACACGGGCGAATAAAACCCGTGTACAAGGTCAACAACTGTGCAGGGGTAAAGAAAGTACGGAATCGGCTTAGCACACCTAGTCTCTTGGAAGCAGATTTCACAAGAGATGTAATATGTTCTTTCCAAGACAGATCCCGAGAGAATGAAACCCCAAGCATGTTCAAGGTTGATGCAGGACATAACTGTTCATTATTAAACATTAGTGGATAATCCTGAGGAAGATTTTGTCGGGTTGATAAGTGTAAGAACTGAGTTTTTGATGCATTAAAAATAACAAGATTATTTTTACCCCAATCAGAGATACGAGCCAAGTCAGACATTAGGTGTGCCATAGCCTCATCCCTTTTTTGTTGAAGTAACTGCTGAGATGGACGTTGCAGGAACTAAATGGAAAGGTGAAGGGTGGAATCATCAGCATATGAGTGGATAGGGTTAGATGTACAGCTTAGAAGGTCATTGATGAATAAAAGGAAGAGAGTTGGTGATAGGACAGAGCCCTGAGGAACACCACTGTTGATAGNGAACGATGGCCGTCTACAACAGCGGCTATAGAACGACCAGAAAGGAAGCTAGAGATGAAGGCACAGATAGAAGGATAGAAACCGTAGGAGGGCAGTTTGGAAATTAAAGATTTATGCCAGACTCGATCGAAAGCCTTTGAGATGTCAAGTGCAATGGCAAAGCTTTCGCCAAAGTCCCGAAAGGAGGATGACCAGGAGTCTGAAAGGTAGGTGAGAAGATCGCCAGTGGAGCGTCCCTGACGGAACCCATACTGACGATCAGAAAGAAGGTTGTGATAGGAAAGATGCTTTAAAATTTTTTTGTTAAGAATTGACAGTATTGTGATACCAACTCTAACATATGGAAGTGAAGCTTGGACTCTCTTGGAAGGA
>JAGKTI010031996.1:0-10967 GCA_018397915.1 Birgus latro
GCAGGTGTGTCTGGGTTGACTGCCGAAATGTTGAAGGCCTCAGGAGATACTGGGGTGAGGTTAGTCACTGACCTGATAAATATGATTATATATGAGTGTGTTGTCCCAGATGATTGGCTGAAGAGTGTAATTGTAAATGTGTACAAAGGAAAGGGTGATGCCCTGGAAAGGGGAAATTACAGAGGTATAAAGCTCTTAGATCAGATAATGAAAGTAATGGAGAGAGTTCTAAAAGGTATGATTAGAGAAAGAGTGAATATCGATGAGATGCGGTTTGGGTTTATGCCAGGCAGGGGGACAACTGATGCCATATTCATTGTTCGACAGCTTCAGGAAAAATATATTGGAAAGAAAAGGGAATTGTATTTTGTTTTTGTTGATTTGGAAAAGGCCTTTGACAGAGTCCCTAGAGAGGTGGTGAAGTGGGCAATGAGAAAACTAGGGTTGGAAGAATGGCTGGTTAGGGTGGTTATGGCCATGTACATGGGTGCTCGCACCCAGGTAAGAGTGAATGGAGCTTTGAGTGATGAGTTTTCCGTGAATGTTGGTGTGCATCGGGGGTCAGTTTTGAGTCCCTTGTTGTTTATCATGGTGCTTGAAGCCCTCTCACGTGACTTCAGAGATGGACTCCCATGGGAGATGTTGTATGCTGATGATTTGGTGTTGATTGCAGAGAATGAAAACGAGGTGGAGGAAAGATTTAAGAAGTGGAGAGATGGTATGGGGTACAAGGGCTTAAGGGTAAATGCAGATAAAACAAAAGTGATGATATCTAGGGTTGGTGGCGGTACAATCAGAGGAGAGGGAGAGCGGCCATGTGCAGTTTGCCACAAGGGTGTGGAAGTACTTCCATCTTGTGTAGTGTTTGTGATAAGTGGGTGCACAAGAGATGTAGTGGTATTAGAGGTAGACTGCGTGATGATGCTGATTTCATGTGTGCGGCGTGTCAGGGAGAGCAGGTGGAGATTGTTAGGCGTGAGAGGGTTGAACTTGCAGGTGAGTCTCTTGAGTGTGTGGAGGAGTTTCGTTATTTGGGAGACATGTTATGTGCCGGAGGTGGGGCTGGAGTTAGCTCGGTTGCTAGGGTGAGAAGTGGTTGGAAGAAGTTCAGGGAGCTGTTGCCTCTCCTGACATTGAGAGGACTCTCCTTACGTGCCAAGGGGTCTTTGTATGCAGCATGTGTTAGGAGTGTGATGCTGTTTGGTAGTGAGACCTGGGCAGTAAAGGAAGAGGATATTCGCAGGTTTAAACATACAGAAGTGACAATGATTAGGTGGATGTGCAGTGCGTCCCTGCGTGCAAGGCCTGGGGGGGCTGGGTTTACGATGGAAGAGTTGAGAGGTAGGATGGGACTGGAGTGTATTGGTGTTGTGATGAGGAGAGGTAGGCTGAGGTGGTTTGGACATGTGGCGAGGATGGGGGATGATAATTGGGTACAGAGGGTGAGAGGTGTTAATATTGGGGGAGGGGTTGGGAGGGGTAGACCGAGAAACACATGGGACGAGGTCATTAAGTGTGACTTAAGGGTTAAGGGACTGAACAGTGAGGCTGCCAGGGATCGAGCAACGTGGAGAGCCGCCATTAGGTGACAAAGGCCGACGCATGCAAGCATGTTGGAGCCTTCAAAAACGAAACAAAACAAAACGAAAGTAAGAGAGATATCAGAAGTCCTAGTAAGTGATGAACAGGGTGGCTTTAGGAGTGGCAGAGGATGTGTGGATCAAATATTTGCAGTGAGACAGATAGCAGAGAAGGCTTGTGAGAAGGACCATAAGGTGTTTATGGCATTCATGGATCTGGAAAAAGCATACGACAAAGTAGACTGAAAAGGATTGTGGAAAATTTTGTGCATGTACAGTGTAGATGGTAAGCTGCTAGGTGCCGTCAAGAGTTTTTACGATGGTAGTGAAATACGTGTAAGGGTTAATGGGAATCTAAGTGAATGATTCTCGACTGATGTGGATGTGCGGCAAGGTTGTATGATGTTCCCATGGTTGTTCAATATATATATATGGATGGGGTGAAGAGAGAAGTAAATCTATCTCTATCTATCTATCTATTGCCAGACGCCTCAATCCCGCACGAGGTGGCCACAAACAAATCACCTCCATGTTGCTCCGTTCCCCGCCATTTCACTACCCTGCTCCCAACTAACACCCTCCTCTCTCAGAGAAGTAAAAGTACGAGTAATGGAGAGAGGGATGGCACTGGTAATCAATGGTGATGGATGGAGTATCTCAAATTTGTTGTATGCTGATGATGCAGTACTGCTTGCAAATACCAGACAAGAACTTGGTAGGCTAGTGCAGAATTTTGTTGATGTCTGTGAGCACTGTGCCTTGGGAGTAAATGTAGAAAAGAGTAAAGTAATGGTTACTGAGAGAGAAGGTGACTCCCAGTGCAATGTCACAGTGAATGGAGAGACTGGAATTGGTGAGAGAGTTCAAATACCTGGGCACAGTGATACAAAAGAGAGGAAAATGTGCAAAAGAAGTGGAAAGTAGAGTGACGCAAGGATGAAAAGTAGCTGGTGCAATGAAGGCCTTGATAAGAAACAGAGGCTTCGGTGTTGCAGCTGCACGAGGCTTGCATGAACGAGTGTTAGTGCCAACTTTAACATATGGATGTGAGACTATGGTGTGGCATGAAAATGAAAAGTCAAGAGTGGAAATGGGACTGCTGAGGAATGTATGTGGAGTACAGAGGGTGGATAGGATACAAAATAATGTGATTCATGAAAGATGTGGAGTGAGGAAGTCAGTGGACACCAATATCGAAGAGAGTGTACTGAGATGGTATGGTCATGTGGAGAGAATGAATAACAACAGAGTGGTGAAAAAGAAGGAGGGAGGTGGTGAGGTAGGCCGAGAAGAAGGTGGAGAGATATGATGAATGAATGTGTAAGGAAGAGAGGTTTGGAAGTCGGTGAGGGTAGGGAAATGACAAGAGATCGAGCTGGCTGGATGAATGTTGTGAGGAGCATGATCAGAGATATGGCACCCCTTTTTAACGTGGCAGCGTCTGGACTGACTCTATCGAATTAGTTTATGTGAAGTTACAAAACGTGGTGAATGTTTTGGCGTACCCGATAGAGCCAGGATTCTGGGGCCTTGAATGATGAGTGAAAAGAAGCATGGACCATTGGACAGGGCAAATTTGGACTGTCTGGACGTTGCTACTCCTCACCCTGCCTAGGGTAGGAAAGGAGGTCAGGATGATGATGATATTTCTCTAACTCTGTCAATAAGTATCCTACCATACACTTTTCCTATTACGCTAAGATGACAAATGCTCCTATGATTACCACACACTTCTCTTTCCCCTTTTCCTTTGTACAGGGGAATAATTATACCTGACTTTCAAACCTCCCGAACTCTACCTTCCTCCCAGGCCATTCTGCACATCTTTTATATCCATTCTACTACTATCTCTCCCCTATGCTTCAGCATTTCACCACACACTTCATCAATACCTGGGGCTTTCACCATTTTGATTTTCTTCATTGCTTCTACAACTTCCATCCTACTGATTTCTTCCTCTCTTCTCACATCCCTCATTCTCCCAGCCATTCCCCAGCCTCTTATATTCGAATTACTTTCATTCTCTATGTTCAACGATTCCCTAAAGTGTTCCCTCCATCTACTCACTTATTCTCCCTTCTTCACTAGTAATATATCATTTTTATCTTTCACTCCTTGACGAACTTCTTTGACACCCTGTCTAACTCTCTTTACCTCTTTCCAGAACATTTTCTTACATTCTCTCCACTTTACACTCATATTCCTTCCAAATTCCTCATCCACTCTATTCTTATTCTCTCTTACTAATCTCTTCACCTCTCTCTTCCTCTCTACACATAACTCACTCTCTTCTATCTCTCAACTTCTTCCACATCCCTGTATCTCATCCACTCACTGTATGCTTTCTTCTTCTTTTGTGTTACAGCCTGTCTCACCTCTTCATTCCACCAGGCTGTTCCTTGCACCCCCTTTTGTCTTCTCTTCACCCCACACACCACTGCACATACTGCACGGATTTCTTCTGTGAATATCTTGCACACACCTTCCACGTCCCCCATCTGCTCCAATCTACATTAACCAAATCTCTCCTCCACTTCTCTCTTATATTCTGCCTTTTTTCTATCTTCTTGTAACCTTTCCACCTTCCTTGTATGAACTACTCCCTCCTGTCCTTCCCTTCTTCTATTCCTCCATTTCATTTGGACCTTGACTCTCACCACCAACAAGTAGTGGTCAGAAAGTCCACTCCCCCAGGAGAGAGATACGGAACTTAAGGGGGTGAGAGATGATTGTGAGTCAGTGAAAACAACTAATGGCTGGGGGGGTAGCATATCCCTAACAAACTGTAAGGCCCCTGAAATATCAAAGAACTCAGAGGTCACCACAGAGTGGCTCCCATCTAGTCTCCAGGTTCAACATATGGAAAGGGCCTCAACAAACATGGCTGAAGTGGATAATGGTGGTGTAAAAGAATGGGAGCCATCAGTGAAAATACAGTGGAATCCTTGATAACGGAGGGAGACTAGTTCTGTTTATAAATAAGTTGGGGGCAAATAGATCATTACTAGCTTTATAATAGGGGATATAGAGAGTGAGATTAAACATGGGAGGCAGGGGGAATCATGGGGGGACAGGGGAAACAGGGGAAGGAGTAGGAGGTGGGAGGGAGAGGATGGAGAAGGAATGAAGGGCACGAACAAGGAAAGGGGAATGGGAACAGAGAGGCCAGGAAGGAAGGAGCAAGGGGGTCAACAGGAGTATGGATGAAAAGGACGCGAAGAGGTTGGGGTAAGGAGAACAACAAAATATGACGATAAGCTGTACAGACATGATGACACCTGGTCCCTTGCTAGTGGCAAGACACAAGCTTCTGCGTGCAGGGACACCACCGGGGAGGACCTACATGCCCGCAATGCTATCAGTAAGGCAGTGTTCTGGATGACTTCCAACCTACCCAAAATTAAATGACAGCCTGAACAGTAAATATCGATACCACACTGAATCTTACTCAAGATAAAGACGCGATAAAACTTTAATAAAACTTCCCACGAGGCCCTCCAGTGTGTCCCAGCTAAACTGTTCATTATGTCATGGCGATTGAAGCACAATGCCCTCAAATACTTGTATTCAATATAGGATTTCAACATTAGGACAACCAGACGAAGGTCTAAGAAAGTGTGTTGCTGTCACAAGGGGCTGGACTACCTCTCAGAGATATGAGGAGAGAGGGAACATTACACTTGTGGGTAAAACACATCAATGCACATTTCTGAACATTAACCCGCAGACCCCACCTGCCAAACCATCAAAGGAGGGCATCCACCCCAGCTTGAAGGGTCTGTTCAACATCTAACAATGTGGGAGCTGTTCTGAGGTGCATCAGGTTATCTGCATAAATGAGACGGGTAGTGGCTGGAGGGCATGGGAGGTCTGATAAGAAGACGTTAAACAAGAATGAGCTTAATACAGACCCCTAAGGGACACCGCACCAAATAAGACGTGGTGCAAACAAGGCCCCTCCCACTGACACTGAAAACTATCTACCCATCAAATAACTGCGCAGCCAGGAGAGGGGGGGGGATCCCTTGGATCCTCTTAGATGCTAATTTGTACAGAACAGTCTCGTGGGATGTACAGTCAAAATCACCTGCTAGATCCACAAACAGAGTCAGCATGACACCCTTATTGTGATACATTTCTTGTATCCAATGCTCCTGCTGATGTAAGACATCAAGCATGCTCCGGCCCAGCCAAAAACCACACTGTTCTCCAGAAAGATATCGTTTGTCTCCGCCGACCGCTGTAAATGAGAACCAATCATCCTACCCATCAATTTTCCTGAGCACTCCAGGAGCGCAATGAGGCGATATCCCACAGGACGTGAAAGATCCTCACCCGGCTCTGAGAACAAGAGAAGGGTAGAAATTTTCTAAGTTTCCGGGAAAACACCTGCTGACCAACTGTATTATATACAGTAGGCGCGGAAAGTACTGACTTTTTTTGCCGACGTCATTCTTTTTCCTGTTAAGTGAAGTAGGGTCAATACTACCCTCCCCTGTGATGTGAAATGAGCTGACACTTTTTCAACGGGAGCTGGCAACCCTGCTTGATAGGTTTGGCACCACAGGAGCAGGCTCAGTAATGTTTGGGCAGCCACAGGAGGAGGATTGTCTCTGTGTGTGATGCACCACGAGGGCATCATGCCTAAAGTAACCACAAGCAAGGACAAATGTGTGAAAGTGATTACTTTATACAAAGCTGGCCACAAACTCCCATTTATTGCAAATCAGATGGTGTTAGACTGAGGACAGTGCAGAGACTGGTGAAGTGGTTCAAGGACAGTGGGGAGGCCATTCCTCCCACTCCGCTTCCCAAGCCTGGGACACCTCGTAAGACAACCTTCAGGGCCCGTCAGCTGATCTCAAGGCAAGTTAGCAAGGATCCAAGGCTAACAGCATGGGATTTAAAAGAAAAGAACCCACAGCTGCTGGCAGATGTGTCTCTCAGAAGTGTGCAGCAGCTGTTGCATGACGATCTGGGCTACAGGAGTTTTTGTGCTCGTAAAAAACCACTGCTAACTGCACTTCAGAAGAAAGAGAGTAAATTTTTGTAAGAAATATCTTGCCTGGAGTGAGGAGCAATGGAAAACTGTGCTTTGGAGTGATGAATCAACATTTACTGTCACTGGTACTCCTTCATCACGAGTGTACCGCAAACCAGGCAGTGACCCCCTGGATCCTAAGTACACTTCCAAGTTTGTTAAATACCCAGCCTCACTCATGGCTTGGGGCTGCTTTACATATTATGGTGTTGGTAGGTTGGTAATTCTACCTGCAAATGAAAAAGTGAACCAGAACAATTATTTGGAGCTCTTATGTGATGTTTTAAGTGACTCTTTTGATAAAACCAAGGCAAGAGTATTTATGCAAGATTCTGCCCCTCCACATGTTGCAAAGTCAGTGAAACAGTGGCTAACAGACTGTGAGGTTCCCTTTATTCGAGATTGGCCCGGAAACAGGCCAGATATCAATCCCATTGAGAATTTATGGGCGCACATGAAGCGGCAGCTGCGTAGTATGGACACATCATCATTGCCTAAACTTGAGGCTGCAGTCAAGCAACCATGGAGCAGTTTTAGTCCGTCTGTTCTGCAAAACTACGCCATCAGTCTCCCCAGATGCCTTAAGAAGATAATAAAGGTGAAGGGGAATGCCAGTAAATACTAAATTCAATGGTGAGTGTTAATTTATTTGTTTCTCCTTGCTAACCACAAGAATGTTTTCTTTTTTTAAGATGGCGTCAACACTTTCCGCGCCTACTGTATATCCAGGAGGATGCCACAACCCAACAAAGGAAGATGGGTTAGAAATTCATATGGAATTAGGTCCAGCCCAGCTGCCTTTTGAAGGGCCAGTGCTGTGAAGGCTAAAGATAACTCCCTTGATGTAAAAGGCTCTGCCAAGCCAGATGAGGGACTAGCTACCTCTGTATCACAAACCACTGTCATAAGGAGGCCCAGGTCAGGGAGAGGAACAGGGATGCCAAGCTTAGAACCAAAAAAGGAGGCCAAAAATCTGCGTTAGATGCAACAGTTAACAAATCCACACCATCCCACTCCACTTCCCAAGCCTGGGAGACCTCGTAAGACAACCTTCAGGACCCGTCAGCGGTAGCTTGATCGGTAGAGTTGGCTTGCAGTCCCGAGGGACCCAGGTTCGAATCCTCGCTGGGGCAGGGAACAGTTTAAGGATTTGAATTTCATTAAATCAGGCTTTACTGATCTACCAGAAGACCCGCTGACATGTCGTAAAAATAACCCCGCTAATACCAATACACCAGTCCTGTATGAGACAGCCCTAGCATGTATACAATATGGATGGTGGGTGTTAGCGCCGAAGTGGTGACATGTAGAGGTGTATGGTATGTAGGAGGACGGCTGGGCCTTGATAGCAGGCTGTAAAGCCTATGCCCAGAGCCGGACACATAAAAAAAAAAAAAAAAAAAACAGGAAAGGAAAAAGAGGACACCTTGCCATGCACTGCCCTGAGAAACCTCCAAGTATGGGTAGACAATGTGGAAAATGATGGGGATGCAACAAATGATGATGACCAAGCCTCCTGTTGGGCAGCCACAATGACACAGGTGTATTTTGCATTCGGGCATTTGTACAGCAGTCCTGCTGACTGACAAGCAATGGCACCATGCATACCATGCACTGTGCCTGGCCATTGTTGCCTCACAACTCCATCCACCATGGCACCCCACAACAACAAACTGTATGGCATGTCACTAACAGGTAAGCACGATGGCCTGCCCTCACTAACCATGAAGCAAATGAACCAACAAGTCCTTCAAGGAGGAGGTTCACCTCAGGAGAAGTGGACAATGACCCCAAATAGACCTGCCAGCCCTCCTCCATAAACCTCCATCGAGGACAAGATGGGTATGGTTCCCCCAAGCGTAAATCTGGAAAACGAAGAAGGGGAAGATGATCACTGCCTAGGTATGGGCCAAGGAAGAATTCAACCCCTATGAACCTAGGCTCACCTATACAGAGGTCAAGGACTGAAGCTGCGGCTGTGTGCAAATCAAATCGAGTATGTAGATCTGCTGGCAAGAGGAGAGTGAACCATGAGGAACTTAGGAGGAAACTGAAAACGGGGGAACCTGAGACAATCCGAAAACTGTCCAGGAGATCTGGTTCCCAGAAATGATGATGTGTGTTGAAGTTACTGAGAACCAGAGCCAGGGAAGGAAGCTGTTCCATATATTGGTCCAATTTGCCCCACCCTAGGGACTGGAATGGATTGTAAGCCATCTATCAGAAGCCCAGCAACCTGCCACCTCCACCTGGACTGCCATGACCTCCAACAAGCTGTCCTCAAATTGCAACAGGGTAAGAGGCCTACACTTGAGGCCCTCCCTAACCATGACAGCTAACCCCCCTCCCAAGAATCTGTCCTTGCAAAAGAGGATGTAGCCCTGTAGAATGAAGACGACCAATTCTTGCATACTCGCACAAATGCTGGCCGAAGTTTATATACGAACATTTTAAAATCTTGAGTTTTCCTGACCAAAGAGTGTGCATTCCAAAACAAAAGCATTAAGCACACATGGAGAAGCGCTGAAAACCTGGGCAGAAGCTGCTTACAAATGTCCATGAGGGAAACGCCCAGTAAATAAAAGGAGAGTGCATCAAGGAGGATTCGGAGAAGAGGATTGGGAAAGTCAGGGGTAACAAAATGAGCGCTGTTACCAATAAGTAAATCTGAGTGTAGTGGTGGTAGGTGAGAGGAGGCATGCGGATGCTAAAGATTCCCACTAGGAGGAGCCTGAGGGGTGCCCATATCCTCAGTCAGATCTGAGTGGCCACCAGTTCCCTCTCAGCCTCCTGATCACCTGAGAGAGGTGAACGTCTACTAGCCAGATGCTGGGGATGAAGCAATCATCTGGGGAGAGGTAACTATGAAAAACGTATGACGACATCTGCATAAGAGGCCGAAGATGTGGATACTGTGACGGGCAAATCATCACTTTGAGGTGTCAGGTGAGCAAAGCAATTAGACACTGGGGTGGGAGCTTCAGACAGATATGATGGGAGACTCAGCTGAGGTGTGAGATGGTGAAGGTTGGCTTGCAGAGACCGAAATGGCCTTATCTGGCAGATGAGACTGGGAAGCCACCTGCGGGACCCGTTGCCCAGCCACAACTGGCACTGCATAGCCACTGCGGAAGTGGGCTGATAGAGCATGTAGTTCCCTAAAGATATCCTGTCTGGGGGTTCCATTCTGACAACCTTTACTGTGAATCTTGTCCACCAAATGACAGATTGGACAAGTATGGGAAACTACCCTATGGTCACCCAGACAAAGACACCACAATGGATCCGTCACAACAAGTCCCATCCTCCCCTCTTAAAGCGATGATGTCCCTATACATGGAGCACAGCAGTGTTCTTACAAGTGGCAAAGCCATGACCATACTTGTGACACTGATAACAGAGCAAGACTGGGAAACAATATTCAGACACCCTGAAGGAAATACCCTGACACTGACAGGGAGCGGGCCCTGGAACCGCAACCTGACCATCTCCAACTGACAAGGATCATCAGGTCCTGGGAACTTGGCAGGGAGGCAAGAGGCCTCCACCACTGTGCACAGCTCCAGAGACCTATCATTATTTCTGTCAAAAATCTGCAAGGTCCCAAGAAATTCCCCCACATCAAAGCCCAAGAAAAGTGGCCCCGCTACTCCAAATGAATAACAGCTTTCATCTAATCCCATAACCCAACAATTACTGTCCTCCCAAGGTCCCTAGAGTCTGGAAAGCCTCCATGGGAGGGCTTACCTTAGGAAAATCCACTTCTCTCAGCCTGATAACTAAGGTCCACCCACACCCCAAAACCCCTGGCTCTCTGTCCCTAAAGAATTTGGCAAAAGGGGCCTTAACAAGGGCATCTGTGACTTTGTGCAGATTATTAAAGATCCTATGCCCTGTCCAGTCTTGTAGATGAAAAGTGGTATATGGAACAGTGGACTGCTGGTCACCCAAATCAGTAGTGGCCTTAACTGCTGCCTGCAGCATAGTGGGGGCCTCTACAGGGCTCCTGATAGCATGGGGCATACCTCTGACTGATGGGGAGGTCTTTTCCCTCCTGACTACCTAGGATTGCTTGGCCTGATGGGTAATGACCTCATCCAGGTAACCGACACCCAGTGGGGAGACATCACGGAGTCTCTTATTTATGGTAATGGAGGCCCCTATACAGTGGGGCCCCTTGGATAGCGACCTTATTAGTCCACCAAAATGGCCGCTATCCATGAAATCGCTACCCGAGGGGCAAACTTCTTACCTAAAAAAATTAATACAGTCCTGGACTCCTTCAGCTATACCCTTAATTTCCTCCATTACCCATCAGTATCACGTCATATTCCTTCAGTACAGTA
>JAGKTI010031997.1:0-11999 GCA_018397915.1 Birgus latro
CTCCACATGCTCCTCTCAAATAACTCATTTCCACTGCTCTCACTCTTGACTTCTGTCCTTCCAACAGGGTCCAAGCTTCACTTCCATATGTCAGAGTTGGTATCACAATACTGTCATGTAACAACTTATATATAAGTATATATAATCTGTAGTATACATTTAAGTCAGATTTTTAAATTTAAATAATTTTACTTAATGGATTTTTTACAATTTAATTTTTTTATTTCACTTTTATGAAGACTTTATTTGTAGTAAGCCTTTATCAGTGTTAAATGAAATCATATTTTGGTATCATACATTGATTACCAAGAAGTTGCTAAACAACTTGAAAAGACCTGATTCATTAAAGGCTTTCCTAACCAGAGCTTTTATTGTTATTATTAAAGAGCCCTGTTTCCTGTTTTTTTAATATTTGCCTTGTAACAAAAGGCATACGTTTGTGTGAAGCTACAGAATATGGTGAATATTTTTGGCGTATCCGATAGAGCCAAGATTCCGGGGGCTTGGGTGATGAGTGAATAGAAGTGTGGCCCATTGGATTGGTTAAATTTGGGCTGTCGGGACATTGCTACTCCTCACCCTGCCCTAGGGTGGGAAAGGAGGTCTAGATGATGATGGTGATGATGATGAACAAAAGGCAATCACTGGTGCCTGACTTGATCAAGATCAGTACAGGAAAAGTACAAGCCAAGCAGACTTGATGTACAGTAAGGTTCCAGGTTACGTCGGTATCAACTTATGTCAAATCAAGGTTACGACAGTCGGTTTGGAAATTTTAAAATATAAGAAAATATAGAAAAAATACGTAAAGCTCGGTTTTTAAAGTGTTGGTGTTTACCGCAAGATGTCTCTGGTGTTTTCCCGCCTTACGCTTGACTACCAACAAAGTAAACAAACCAACAATCGCTCTGTCTCGCTGCTACTACCACCTGTACTGTAATTTTCTTGTGTTTGTTTTTCGCCTCATTCCACGATGTCTAAGAGACAGCTTCCTAGTGACCATAATGACTCCAAGAAACGCAAGACCATCACATTACGTGAAAAAGTCGATATTATTAAGAGTAATGAGAAAGGCGAAAAAGCATCAGTGATCGCGTGAGGAAAAAAAAGCCATCAAAATTGATGTTAGAAATGCTTACATTATCATGCTGGTAATGATGTATTTTACGGTAAACTTTACTGTATGATGAAGTATGAAAAGTGTTTGAATTTAGGAATAAAATGTATTGGCAGTGGGCACGTGTGTAAGGGCGGGAGAGTGAGGAAGCGGTTGCCATGACGATGAGAAGTGCCGTTACTGCAGCGAGTGAGCTACTGTGACGAAGACTCGTAGCAAGTACAACTTATATATTTCACATTACGTGAAAAAGTCGATATTATTAAGCGTAATGAGAAAGGAGAAAAAGCATCAGTGATCGAGTGAGGAAAAAAAAAGCCATCAAAATTGATGTTAGAAATGCTTACATTATCGTGCTGGTAATGATGTTCGTATTTCATATTTTACGGCAGTATTTTACGGTAAACTCTATTGTATGATGAAGTATGAAAAGTGTTTGAATTTAGGAATAAAATGTGCGCTGGTAGTGGGCACGTGTGTAAGGACGGGAGAGTGAGGAAGCGGTTGCCATGACGATGAGAAATGCCGTTACTGCAGCGAGTGAGCTACTGTGAAGAAGACTCGTAGCAAGTACAACTTATATTTTATTTAATAAATATCATCAGTTCAAAAGACTGTGTTTCTTATACAAACCTGTTATAAGATTATTACATGTATAGTATGAGATGTATGGTTGAAAAATCTGTAAAACTCAACTTACGTTCAAAATCGGCTTACGTCATGTCTCAGGAACGGAACTCTGACGTAACCTGGGACCTTACTGTATCTGTACAATACACATCCATCACATTCTCTGTCTTCTTCATTTTTATTGTATTTATTTTTAAAAAAAATACATTTTGATTTAAATCATGATTTTTTCACTCTGCTTAAAATAGATTTAAATCACTTGACTTAAATCATTTGACTTAAATCATAACAACCCTGGCCATCACTGAATTATTTGATGGGTAATGAACCAATCACACAAGCTAAAGACAAGACAGATTTGGGAGTGCTTGTCCAGGATAGTTTCACCTGAAAAACACATTAACAAAACAGTTAGAGAGACGTAAAATCTCTTGACTAACATAAGAGTAGCATTTCATTACATGGATGGGGAGATGATGAAAAAATTTAGTGGCCATGATCCACCCCAGGTTGGAATATGCAGCAGTAGTGTGGTTCCCACACAAAAAGAAAGATATAAAAAGATCGAGAGAATACAAAGAACAGCAACCAAGATGGTTTCTAGCCTGGCAGATCTGTCATACAGAGAGAGGCTGGAAAAGCTGGATCTGCCTTCCTTAGAAGAAGGGAGGGAGAGAGGTGACATGATTGCAGTGTTCATGGCCATGATGGGAGTAGATAAAATCACGAGAAAAGATGTTTGTATGGGATGGGAGAGTAACAAGATGACACAGAATGAAACTAAAAAAGCCAAGCTGCTTGAAGGATATTAAGAAACATAGTTTTCCATAAAGATGCATAGACTTGTGGAATAGCCTTGACAAAGAGATCGTCCAGTTTGAAAACTTAAATGAGTTCAAAGCAAAATCTGACTAACTGAGAAACAGAGACAGGACCCCACGAGCATAGCTCATTTCCTGTATATCACAACTAGGTAAACACACACACACATACACACACAGTTGTATCTATGTATGGGTCAAGCTTGTTTATGCTAATTTAAGTGATGATCCAACACAGTAAAACAAGTACAGTAAGACCTCACTATAACAGACTAATTGGGGCTCAGGCCAGTCCGAAATATGTGAAATTCCGATAAAAGCGACATCCGGACTTACCCCTGCTAATCCGGACTTTTTCCGATATATCAGACATTAGTCCGGATTGCATCAGTGGTTTTCACCACCATTGCAGTCTTGTACTGTGTTATACCTTCACTACATTAATCAAATGGTATAATAATACTGTACTGTGCACTGAAAAACATGTCTTTTACTTGTCTTATTGTGGTGAACATAGCTGAAGTTGTCAGGCAGTCCGGACTGCTTTCTGGCTATATCGGACTATTTCCGATATATAGGAGTTTAGTCCGGTAGCTCCTCGAGTCCGATAAAAGCGAATTCCGGTCTACTGAAGTCCGTTGTATCGAGGTTTTACTGTAATAGCACAGAAAGTGTAGCCTAAAGTAAGTAAACATTTATAAACCAGTGTCAAGGATTGTGCTGAATTTCCTCATGTCAGCTACACAACACCAAAGGGAGCGCTGTGATGCAACAACTGTAAGTAGAGATTATTTTTTCTTTAAGATGACTTCGTATTTTGGAAAGATGCCATTAGAAGGTGCTAAGAGACAAAGGTAAAAAACAGGAAGATGACTTCTACCCAGAACTGGTTGAAAAGGAAACTTACAATAAGTTAGTTGAAAAAGAAAACAGAAGAAAGAGAACTTTTCAAATGAAAACCAATGAAATCAAGAATGAGTTATGGAGACAGAAGGGAAAAAATGAGGAATTAACCCCTAAAGTCTTAATCACATCAATTGATGTTATTTGAGTTTTATGCCAAAATGCCTAATCACATCAATTGAACGGGGCCTATAAAAAACTGCAGAGCGCTTCCTCCTACCCGATTATGATGAACATGGCTTCAGGCCAATAAGAACTCACCCCTGAGTGGTGTGATGGGGGATCGGACCAACCCAGGTGGTGGGGGGGCACTCCCCCAATGGGTCACCTCCATGCCACTGTCTACCCCATTCCCTCTCTCCCTCCTTGTCCCCCATCACCCTCCCACCCCTCCACACTGCTGCTTCTCTCCTCCCACCACCACCTGTGTCCCTTCCCACCCAATCTAGCCCCTCCTCCCACCCTGCTAGTCTTGTGTCCCCCCTGAACCCCACCCCATGCCTCCCTCCCTCCTTGTCCCTCACTAACCTCCCACCCCCTACAGACCTCTGAGAGGAATCAGGCTGCCAAAATGTTACAGAACACACTGAAGTGCTTTCTTTTCATGCAAAAAGTTCGTTATTTCTCCAACCCCCATACCTATGGGCCTACTCTATCTCCCCACAGCCTAGTAATTTCCCCACACCTATATACACTTGTTTTTCATGGTCGGTGTGACAAAACACTTTGAAATGACCTGTTTCAATAAGAGAAATATGTAGTTATCAAAATTATCACATTTTAGAGTGTTTTCATGGGGTAAATATTGTAAATATTTTTAAACTTTGAATGTGCGATTGTGCAGTAATCATTTGGCCTACTGGGGTGCGGATTGTGTTGTCAGGTGTGTAAATTCTTCCTCTTTAGTCAGAACACAGTCAATTTGCCCTTGGTGAAAGTCACCAAAACACCCCTGAATTGTGGTTGTGGGAGGTGCCCTGCCTGAAATAACTGCGAACTTTAGGGATTAATAAAGGAAATAAACAGAAAAGTCACAACAATAGATGAACCATCAGCTGAGGTAAATTCATTGAGAACAAAGGCCAGTGAAATGGGATGTAAGTTGTCAACCATGAGAGAATTATGGATGATTTCAGAAATGATACAGAGAAAATCAAGCAAGAGAGCAGTCTGATAAACCAAAGTAGTAATATTGAAGAGAAAATAACATAGGTAAATGAAATGGTGAGAAATTACAAAGATGAGGTACAAACTACATATGCTGAAATGGTGAAAGTAAAGAATGATTAAGATACAAAGGTAGATGAAAAAAGCATAAGAAAGGAAGTGAAAGAAATCATAAAAAACAACCCAAAACTAGTCAGGTGAAGAAGAAATAAAAAAGAGAATCTCAAGGGACAAAAAAGGAGATAGAAAATATAATGAACATACTGAAACTGGTATCAAAGGATATCTGTGATAAAATATAGAAAAACAAAAGGCTAGGGAAATAGGAGAGAAGTAAGTCAAGGCCCTTCCAAAGTACAAACACTGTAGAGGAAATATTAAAAAATCCCAACAAACTCATGGAAAAAGGGGAATTTAATAAAGTATGAATAAAAAGATGCCTAACTCAAGAGGAATAGAGAAGAGGGATGACGCAAAAACAAAGAACATTTAGTTTTTGTTGATTTGGAAAAGGCCTTTGACAGAGTCCCTAGAGAGGTGGTGAAGTGGGCAATGAGAAAGCTAGGGTTGGAAGAGTGGCTGGTTAGGGTGGTTATGGCCATGTACGTGGGTGCTCACACTCAGGTAAGGGTGAATGGAGCTTTGAGTGATGAGTTTCCCGTGAATGTTGGTGTGCATCAGGGGTCAGTTTTGAGTCCCTTGTTGTTTATCATGGTGCTTGAAGCCCTCTCACGTGACTTCAGAGATGGACTCCCATGGGAGATGTTGTATGCTGATGATTTGGTGCTGATTGCTGAGAATGAAGGGGAGGCTGAGGAAAGATTTAAGAAGTGGAGAGATGGTATGGGGCACAAGGGCTTAAGGGTAAATGCAGATAAAACAAAAGTGATGATATCTAGGGTTGGTGGCGGTACAATCAGAGGAGAGGGAGAGTGGCCATGTGCAGTTTGCCACATGGGTGTGGGAAGTAATTCCATCTTGTGCAGTGTTTGTGATAGATGGGTGCACAAGAGATGTAGTGGTATTAGAGGTAGACTGCGAGATAATGCTGATTTCATGTGTGCGGTGTGTCGGGGAGAGCAGGAGGAGATTGTTAGGCGTGAGAGGGTTGAATTTGCAGGTGAGTCTCTTGAGTGTGTGGAGGAGTTTCGTTATTTGGGAGACATGTTAGGTGCCGGAGGTGGGGCTGGAGTTAGCTCGGTTGCTAGAGTGAGAAGTGGTTGGAAGAAGTTCAGGGACCTGTTGCCTCTCCTGACATTGAGAGGACTCTCCTTACGTGCTAAGGGGTCTTTGTATGCAGCATGTGTTAGGAGTGTGATGCTGTATGGTAGTGAGACCTGGGCAGTAAAGGAAGAAGATATTCGCAGGTTCAAACGTACAGAAATGACAATGATTAGGTGGATGTGCAGTGCGTCCCTGCGTGCAAGGCCTGGGGGGGCTGGGCTTACGATAGAAGACTTGAGAGGTAGGATGGGACTGGAGTGTATTGGTGTTGTGATGAGGAGAGGTAGGCTGAGGTGGTTTGGACATGTGGAGAGGATGGGAGAGGATAATTGGGTACAGAGGGTGAGAGGTGTTAATATTGGGGGAGGGGTTGGGAGGGGTAGACCGAGAAAGACATGGGATGAGGTCATTAAATGTGACTTAAGGGTTAAGGGACTGAATAGGGAGGCTGCCAGAGATCGAGCAGCATGGAGAGCCGCCATTAGGTGACCAAGGCCGACACATGCAAGCATGTTGGAGCCTTCAAAAATGAGCGATGATGAGCGATGAAGGAAATATGGAAGGAAGAAAAGAGTAAATTTTTTACAAAGTAGAGTCACCACTCGCATAATGCGAGAATATTGTACCCTGAAGCTCCCACTTTATGAAAATTCCACGTTATAGGGCCATATGTTTACAGGTTAAAGGGTTTCATGGTACCCAAGCCAGCTTCAAGTTCACCTTTTAGGGCAATTTTCAGCTTTTTTTCCAGGACATTTACCTACCTAATACAGAGTTTATTACATACAACCGCAAGAGGATTTCCCACCTTGAATGGAAGAGGTTGTGGGCTTGCTGGGGGGAGGTGGAGTGGAGTTCCGTGGCCAAAAATAAGAGCAAAGATCACACAGAGCATGTGTGCAGCCAGACCAAGGGGAGAAGGTAGGCTCAACTTGGGCAGGAATGCTCAGTGGACTGTGACGACACCCCACGCAGACACATGACAGCCATATATCATTGGCTGATGCGCCCCAAGCTATGACTATAACTGGCCGCATTATGTCTGTTCCCACCACGTTATGACCCTATTTTTCTGCGTAAGGACTGTTTGAACCATAATTTGGAACCTCTGGCCACATTATCATCGCAGCATAGTAAGGTTTAAAAAAAAATGGCCAGCTTCCTCCACCTGCATTATGTCTATCATTTTCTCATCGTGAGCATTTTCTGGTCCCTAATTATGTCTTCCGTGTTATGCGAGTTTTGTGCACTAGGATCGCGTGTTGTGCAAGCCGTGGCTGTAATTGGATTGCAGGTATGAAAGTGGTACATAACCAACAGGGAATAAAAAGAAGGAAGGTGGCAGGCTCAAACTATGGCAAGTACTGTATGTAAACAAGATGATTAAGCTGATGTACTCAAATGTAGATGCAATGGCATCTAACTTATTAGAGATGAAAGAAAAGGAACCACACATTATCTGCCTAACTGAAACAAAATTAACCCCCAAAGATATCAAATGATACCCTAAACTTAAAGGAATACAATATATGGAGAAGAAATACGAACTTAAAAGGAGGGTGAGGAATTTTAATATTAACAAAGAAAAATCTACAAGTCAAAGAAATAGAACTAGATATACCCTCACAAGTAGACTGATTGCAGTAGTGATTAATACATCTGAAGGGAAAGTAACTTTGGCAAATTTATACATGCCACCCAAAACAATCACCTGGGAAAGAGCCAAATATGAAGACCTGGCAGAGAGTACAATTCAGAGTTCAGGAGCATTACTACATAGAATGGAAGAGAAATCTAAAAGAATTATATTAACTGGAGATTTCAAAACAAATTTAAATTGGAATACTCTAGATGTATGAAACCTTGAAAGCTGTTGGGACCAGAAGTTCCTGGATCTTGTGCAGGAGTTTTTCCTGACACAACATGTAATGGAAAACACCAGAAAAAGAGGACTTGATAATCCATCAGTACTAGATATTGTATTTACTCGGCAAGAAAATAATACTGACAATATAATGTATCACCCTCCATTCGGCAAAAGCGACCATGCAGTATTAAACTGCAGCATCAGGATTGCGGACTGCATATGGCATAGTTAACAGTAATTAGAGTTATAAAAAGAGCCTAAACTACAAAAAAGGGCAACTACATGACCTAAAGAAGTACTTCTTAGAAATAAATTGTGAAAAAGAGCTTAGCAAACAAGTTTTAAATGTCTATCTATCTATCTATTGCCAGACGCCACAATCCCGCACGGGGTAGCCACAAACAAATCGCCTCCATGTCACTCCGTCCCCTGCCATTTCACTACCACGCTCCCAACTCACACACCCCTTTCTCATATACCTCTCCACTCCATCCCTCCATCTCATCCTCAGCCTCCCCCTCCCTCTCGCCCCCTCCACCTCACTCACATACACTCTCCTCGGCAGTCTTTCACTCTCCATCCTCTCCACATGCCCAAACCACCTTAACGTGTTTCTCCTAACGCTTCCCATCACGTCCTCAACCACACCACAAGGCTCCTTCACTTCCTCATTTGTTAGTCTGTCTCTCCATGTGGCTCCACATGCTCCTCTCAAATAACTCATTTCCACTGCTCTCACTCTTGACTTCTGTCCTTCCAACAGGGTCCAAGCTTCACTTCCATATGTTAGAGTTGGTATCACAGTACTGTCACGTAACAACTTTTTCACTTCCATGCTAACCTCCCTGTTTCTTATCACTGCTTTCCACGAACCAGCAACCTTCCTTCCCTGCTGCACCCTTTCGAGCACTTCACCCTCCAGACTTCCATCCTTACTTATCACACTGCCCAAGTACTTATATTCATTCACATTCTCCATATCCTCCCCATCCAATCTCACTGTACATTCACTGGCTTCACTTCTCTCAAAGACCATCACTTTACTCTTCTCTACATTCACCTTTAGATGTTATTGCTCTATCTATCTATTGCCAGACGCCTCAATCCCGAACGGGGTGGCCACAAACAAATCGCCTCCATGTCACTCTGTCCCCTGCCATTTCACTACCATGCTCCCAACTCACACCCCCCTCTCTCATATACCTCTCCACTCCATCCCTCCATCTCATCCTCGGCCTCCCCCTCCCTCTCGCCCCCTCCACCTCACTCACATACACTCTCCTCGTCAATCTTTCACTCTCCATCCTCTCCACATGCCCAAACCACCTTAACGTGTTTCTCCTAACTATCTATATAGAAAATTCTTTGAATTTTATGAAACAGGAGTCCAAAATTACACAGTACTGCCCCGAGGCCACTACCACAGCCACTGGTAAGCTGGTGGAATATGGGTCCCAGATCCATTGCATGGACCTGGGACTGTGCAATGGGTCGGGCCTTTGGAATGTTTACCCCCCTTTATCTTACCGACTATGAACTAGAAATACATGCACCAAAGCAAGCCTGAGGACAGCAAATCACCCAGGGGGTTTAGGGTGGGTTCGTGGAATGTGAGAAGTTTGAGAGGAAGAGCAGGGGAAGTCGTTGAGGCATTCAGTAGGAGGTGGGTGGATGTGGCATGTTTGCGGGAAGTCCGGTACAGGGGTGGATCAGCCAGAAAGATTGTTGGGAAGGATTGCTACTATAAGTTGTTTTGGTAGGGGGGAACTGAAGGATATAGGGGTGTGGGTGTGTTGGTTGCAGAGAAATAGGTAGAATATGTCATGAATGTTATGAGAGTAAGTGATAGGATATTAGTAGTGAAATTTTGATCGGGCAGAAAATGATTACAGTTATATCGGCATATGCTCCACAGGCAGGACTGGATGACGCAGAGAAGGATAGATTTTGGGATGATTTAATACATGTAGTAAGTGGTATGGGTGATGATGAGGTAGTGGTTCTGGGAGGGGATTTAAATGGTCATGTGGGTGAAGCAGCTCAAGGTTATGAAGGAGTCCATGGAGGATGTGCATATGGTGTGAGGAATGCAGAAGGGGAAAGAATACTTGAGTTTGGGGAGGCTATGGACATGATTGTGTGCAACACACATTTTAGGAAAAGAATTAGCCGGTTGATTACGTACGAGTCCGGGGGAAATAGTAGTCAGATTATTTTCTGGTCAGGAGTGTTGATAGGAGATTAGTGAGGGATGTTAAAGTTATAGGAAGCGAGGAGTGTGTGCAGCAGCACAAACTGTTGATTTGTGACATGGTGCTTAAGGAACGAGTGATGAGAAGGAGGACATATGTACCTAGGAGGAAATATGGAAGCTGGGAAACCAATCAGTAAGGGGTGCCTTTTATAGTGAGATGAGGAGAGTGGTGGCTGAACAGGAAGCCGTAGATAGAGGCGTTAATGAACAGTATAGAGCCCTTAAGAACAACCTCTTGAGAGTTACTGATGCAATATGCGGTTGGACAAGAGGCCCACCAAGACATAAAGTAACTTGGTGGTGGGATGAGGGTGTAGAAGCTGCAGTTAAGGAGAAAAGAAGGCTTTTCTGGGAATGGAAGAATGCTGGTAACTGGGAGGAGTACTTGGCTGCCAAGTGCAGGGCTAGAAGAGAGGTATACAGGGCGAAGTCTGAGTCACAGAGACTTTTACTTGATAATCTAAATCATGGAGAAAGGAAAAATATGATTTTTAGGGTGGCAAATCAGGTGAAGAGGGATAATCGGGACATTGTAGGTGAGCAGTGTGTGAAGAATGATGATGGAAGGGTAGTGGCGAACAGTGAGGATATTAACCCGCCGAGTCCCATCGACGTACGGTGTACGTTGCAACTTTTCCCCGCGGACAGACCCAACAACGTATAACGTACGTCACGCAATTGCAAGGCCCATTGTGTGCACATTTTTCAACATTCGCGGGTGATTTTTGGTAGGCATATGTGGGAGACCTTCCTCTACCTGCTGTCAAGCGGGGATACTGCCTGGTCCCTCCTAACCCCCCCCTTCCCTCCTCCCCCCTGCACTGGGCAATTCACCTGTTAGCGGTAAGCTGGCCAGTAAAGGTATGTTTCCCCACGGTCTCTCTAATGACGAAATTCCCTGTGAAAGTGATTCCTGAGGTGGAGGACAAAGAAGCTAGAGGTAGAAACAAACTGAAGTGATGAGGTGGTAGTGTCGTAAAGGAAGGTGCCATACACTGGGGTTTTGGGTAAGTGAACAATGCTTATAAACGCCTATATTACTGTGTGAAAACCATTATAGGCTTTTCTCTATCTATCTATCTATTGCCAGACGCCTCAATCCCGAACGGGGTGGCCACAAACAAATCGCCTCCATGTCAATCTGTCCCCTGCCATTTCACTACCACGCTCCCAACTCACACCCCCCTCTCTCATATACCTCTCCACTCCATCCCTCCATCTCATCCTCGGCCTCCCCCTCCCTCTCGCCCCCTCCACCTCACTCACATACACTCTCCTCGTCAATCTTTCACTCTCCATCCTCTCCACATGCCCAAACCACCTTAACGTGTTTCTCCTAACGCTTCCCATCACGTCCTCAATCACACCACAACGCTCCTTCACTTCCTCATTTGTTGGTCTCTCTCTCCATGTGATTCCACATGCTTCTCTCAAATAACTCATTTCCACTGCTCTCACTCTTGACTTCTGTCCTTCCAACAGGGTCCAAGCTTCACTTCCATATGTCAGAGTTGGTATCACAATACTGTCATGTAACAACTTTTTCACTTCCATGCTCACCTCCCTGTTTCTTATCACTGCTTTCAACGAACCAGCAACCTTCCTTCCCTGCTGTACCCTTTCGAGCACTTCACCCTCCAGACTACTATCCTTACTCATCACACTGCCCAAGTACTTAAATTCACTCACATTCTCCATATCCTCCCCATCCAATCTCACTGTACACTCACTGGCTTCACTTCTCTCGAAGACCATCACTTTACTCTTCCCCACATTCACCTTTAGATTCCGTTTCTTACACACTCTCCCAAACTCATCTACCGAGCCTTGCAGCTCCCCTTCGTCTTCGCTCAACAACACAGTATCATCTGCAAACAACAGTACAGGGAGTTTCCACACACTGCCCTCTCTCACTAGGGCCACTCCAACATCCACTGCCCGACCTTGTATCTCTTTTCTAACCCCATCTATATACAGATTGAACAACCATGGAGACATGACACATCCTTGTTTCAA
>JAGKTI010031999.1:0-11998 GCA_018397915.1 Birgus latro
CCATGTACTTGTCTTACAACAAGGGAGTATTCTTGCATTAATAGGACCCAGCGGGTCAATCTAAGATTCTTGTCCTTAAATCGGGACAAAAATTTCAGAGGATGGTGATCAGTGTACACAACATCACCTGACCCTGGACCAACATATACAGAAAAGTGTTGGAAGGCAAGTATGAGTGCAAGGAGTTCTTTCTCAATAGTTGAATAATTCCTTTGGGCTTTATTGAACTTCTTGCTGAAATAGCACAAAGGCATCTCAAAACCCTGATCATTATCCTGTAGCAAAACTGCACGAGCCCCTAGACCACTAGCATCAACAGCTAATTTAAAAGGTTTGTCAAAATTTGGAGCTTGAAGCACTGGGTGACTCGATAGGATGGCTTTAACTTTTGAATAGGCATCCTCACATTCTGGCTTCCACTCATACTTGACTCCTTTTCTTAACAAATCAGTGAGGGGAGCTACAAGATCAGAGAAGTTCAGGACAAAGCGTCTGTAGTACCCTACCATACCCAAGAATCGTTGCAACTCTCTCTTATTTTTGGGTTGAGGAGAATTTACTATGGCCTGAACTTATACATCAGGTGGACTCACTTGGCCAAAACCGACCACATAACCTAGGTACTGCACTTGAGCCCTTACAAATTCACACTTAGGTAAATTAAGCACTAAATTAGCAGAGGACAGTCTCTGCAGCAAGGCATCTAGTTGGCTCAAGTGTTGTTCCCATGTATTGCTAAAGATAACAACATCATCAGTGTAGGTTACACAACCATCCAAACCCTGGGTGATATCATAAATCAGCCTTTGGAAGGTGGCAGGAGCATTCTTCATACCATAGGGCATGACTTTACATTTATAGGTACTGCCACCGACCACAAAACAGGAAATTTCTTGGGCCCTTTCTGTGAGAGGGACTTGCCAATATCTCTTCATCAGATCCAACTTGGTTAAGTATTTAGCAGTGCCAATAGCATCAACACAATCATCTACTCTAGGTAGCGGGTAGGTGTCCGTTTTCGTAAGAGAGTTAACTTTACGGTAATCAATGCAAAGACGATGGGACCCATTGGGTTTAGGAACCACTATGACCGGGGAGCACCACTCACTTTGACAGGGCTCGACTAACCCTTGCTGCATCAGGTAGTTCAGTTCTTCCTGGATGATGGTCTGCTTCGAAAGACTAGCCCGGTAGGGTGGCTGCTTCACAGGACCAGCATCTCCAACGACCACATCATGCTGCGCCACATCCATCCGTCCTGGGGTGTCCCGGAAGACATCAGGGAACTTGCTGAGAAGATCAACTAGCTCGGCACGTTGCTTTGTAGTCAAGTGGGAGAGTTTATCCGCCAGCGTACTGCAAGCGCGCTGGTTTCCTCTCCAACTGGTCATCTGGTCCAACATCAAAGGGCAGCCCTCATCCTCCCGCCAACTCTGTAGCCGCCACCACACACGCAGCCTTAGGGGGGTACACGTCTCGCCTGTGGTACTCCTTCAACGTATTGATATGGCAAAATCTCTGTTTCTTCCTCCGGTCTGGGGTTAAAATGACATAATTCACTTCACCTACCCTCATCTCAACCACATAAGGACCCGCAAAACTTGCCTGCAGAGGCTGACCATGACTGGGTAGTAATACAAGGACTAAGTCACCCAGGTTGAAGATCCTGTTCTTAACTTTCTTAGCGTGGTCATACCATCTCTTCATCTTTCCCTGAGATGACTCTAAGTGTGCCCTGGCTACTTCCATGCTATAGGCCAATTTTTCTTTAAATTTTGACACATAGTCTAACAAGTTAATCTGATCATCATCCTTGACCCATTGTTCTTTGAGAAGTTTAAGTGGGCCTCTTAATTCATGGCCAAAAATCAACTGAAATGGGAAGTAGCCTAAAGACTCACTTGGTGCCTCTCTAGTTGCAAACTGTAAAAAGGGCACGCACTTGTCCCAGTCCTTTTCATCAGCACACAGCTTCTTGAGCATGTGTTTCAAAGTTTGGTGATACCTCTCTAATGCTCCCTGACTCTGAGGATGATATGCTGTGGATGTGATCTGGGAGATGCCTAACTCCTTAAGGGTTTGCCTGAAAAGTCTGGAATTAAAATTACTGCCTAGGTCTGATTGAACTTCCTTAGGGAGGCCAAAACGGGTAAAGAAGGTCAGCATCTCTTTTACAACCAATTTAGCCGAAATATTCCTCAAGGGAATGGCTTCAGGATATCTAGTGGCCATGTCTAACATTGTGAGGATGTACTGGTGGCCTGAAGAGGTTTTAAGCAAAGGACCAACAATGTCCACAAGGACTCTAGTGAGTGGGGCCTCAATCACAGGTAGAGGAATCAAAGGAGCCGAAGGATCGGCTTATTGCTCTTACCAACAATCTGACAGGTGTGACATGACCTACAGAACCGTGCGACATCTCGACGGATTCCAGGCCAATAAAAATGCTGCCAGATGCGGGAGAGTGTCTTCCGCACAACCAAGTGACCTGCTAAAGAAGAGTCATGAGCAATGGACATAATTCTTTGCCTATAGGGCCTTGGAACTACCACCTGGTGTACCATCTCCCACTCGTTATCATGAGCAACACTAGGAGATCTCCACCTTCTCATTAATACGTCATTTGGCAGTAAATAATAACATTCTCTCAGTTTAGACTCACATTCAGCTTCCCTAACTGCGGAGTCAACTAAAATGGCAATCTCTGGATCAGATCTTTGAACATCAGCCAATCTGGCATTTACATCAATGTGAGGAGAATCATCAATCTCAGAGACATTCAACTGGGCGAAAAAGGTATCACCATGCCCAAAAACATCATCGGCATTGCCAGCGCCATGACTATCAACATTAGCACGGCTGGCCTTTGCCGTCATAGCTCTGGTAACAGCACACGCGGGAAATACGACAGAATCCAACTGTTGTCCTATCCTCACTCAGGGGAGTCTTTGACACACAGGGAACATCACTTACCTGTCCTCCCGCCAAGTCATTGCCCAAAAGGAAAGTGACTCCTTGTACAGGAAGTTGGTCAACAACACCCGCTCTCACTGAACCAGTAACTAACTCTGACTGGAGGTTCACCTCAACTAGGGGAACAGATACAAACTCAGCTAGACCCTGCAACAAGACACATTCATTAGGGTCAGCTACATCAACAATCCCCTTCAACATCAGTGACTGAGAAGCTCCTGTGTCTCTAAGTATAGTGACTTCCTTACCACCAATTCCATCAAGTGAAACTAACCCTTTAGATATAAAGTTAACAACTAAATTATTTGGGGAGGAGTCACTTACTGTACTTCTTGGGGGAGGACACTCTGATGGAGTCTTATTAGCACTCTCACTTAAACCTGACGGCTGCACTCCTCCAGCCTTACCAGTGTCTAACAATGGCTCTACAGGAGTCTGTCTGTCAACCACTGACAGCTCCACTCTGGCCTTATCAACAATTTGCACTTGCTGGGGTGGTGTCTTACTACCGCTAACAATAACTGTTGAAGGCTGCTCACTGTTGGTGTCAAAAGCTCCCCAAGAGTTTACCAAAGTAATAGGTTTCACATTAAAACTTTTCCCTCGTTTCTTCCAGCACCAATCCTCCCAGTGCCCCGTTTTCTGGCAATACTGGCAAAATCTGACACCTTTTCTTGACCCACTGGCAACACTGTCCTCACTTACTTTCGTGGAACTAACATGCTCTGGGGTTGCAACATTTCCACTAGTGTCACTTAACATCAACTTGCCTTTACCAGAAGAAGGGTTCACAAAAACTCGTTGGTTCACCCTCCTACCCTTAGCAAATGAATGATGCTTACGCTCATGCTTATGAGTAATACTATAATTATCAGCAAAAAAGGCAGCCTCAGCTAGGGCATCTACCTGCTTCCCCACCAAGTGTGTTGCAATATCCCTGTCTGTTTTATCAGTAAAACTCTCCAAGACCATTAACTTCCTCAATTTTGGGAAAGAATTAACATTTTTAGCACGTAAACAACTGTCACATAAATCTGTAAGTATTCTAACATACTTCACATGAGTTTGATCTTTCTGTTTACAAGTGGATCTAAACTTAAGCCTATAAGCCTCTGGCACGATTTCGTATGATTTTAGAATGGCCTCTTTCAGACAGTCATAGTTAGCACTTTGCTCCACTTATAAAGAAATATAAACCTCTTGAGCCTTTCCTCTTAAAACACTCTGCAACAGTATTGTCCAAGAGTCTTTTGGCCACGAGAGACGACCTGCCACCTTTTCAAACATATGAAAGTACCTAGTGACGTCTTGCTCGTTAAAGGGAGGGACCAGCTTGATGTTCTTAGCAACATCAAAAGATGAACTACTGCCAGATGAACTATTAGCTCTAGGTAAACTATCAGCTTGCTTCATTCTGAATTCATGATCCATTTCCTTTTGTCTCATCTGGGCTCGTATTTCTAATTCTCTCTGCTTAAGTCTGGCTATCTCGAGTTGTATTTGGTCACTAGACTCATGAACAGAAACAACACTGGGCCCTGGTGTCTCCGATGATAAAGACTCAGGGTTAACGACTTGTGCAGTATTAACTGGCTCAGGACTAGCAATGGAGGACTAACTTTGTGCAAACATGATTTCCAGCACTAAATCAAGTAAGCTAGTCTTATTAATGGAGGCAGGAATTGTCACATTTAAGGCCTGGGCAAGCAATTTAAGCTCGTGCTTCTTAAGTGTTTTCACTTTGATTGGGGTAGGCTATCACTATCACTGATCATATTAAAGTAAGCAGTGTGTATTTGCAAAGGTTATTAATATGTCAGAGCAATCCTGGAAAAATCACCAAATTGTTATGAAGACCAAAGTTATTAATACACCGCAGAGCAATCCTGGTATGAGGTCGCCAAACTTTGTTATGAACGTGTATATTAAGGTGCACTCTTAACCCTTAAATTAATCACCAAAAGGGATAAGGTAAAGTTCACATGAAAACTAGCTTAACTTTACTGTACACTATAACACACACATCCGATAAAGATTCCGAGGTTCGGATTACAAAGAGAAAAAAAAAACATAAATATAGCTCTGCGTAATACAAATATAAATTAGGTACTCTTACCTAAACAGATCACAACTCAGTGGAGCATAGGTACACAAACTATACTTACAGATACCCAACACGAGTGGCTTGGAGACAGGGTAAAAACCAAGTATAAATCACACACAAATGTAGGTGAGAGAAAGTGAATAAATTACACAAGTGTAGAAGGAGTAGTGAATAAACTAATAATGGTGCAAAACAAAGTCTTTTGGAATTAACGTCACGTATTAAGCAAAGAAACTAAGAGGGAAAGTGTAATAAAATGTGACAAACAAAGTACGTGACTGTACAAAGACGTATGAATGTGTCTCTTGAAAAATGACTATAAAAGTGATGTTCTCTCTACTAGATCGAGCTTATAAAAGGTCGTATCTCCGCCTCTTTCGGTTATTTAGCCATTAGGCGTTCAGAATAATAATCTCTAGCCACTCAAATAGTCCTAGACCTCGTACGACTCATGAGAGCCTCACTCAGCTCACCCATAGCCAATTACAAGCCATCAAGAAAGGCAGAGAATGATTTAGCCTATCTTGATTGGCCGTACTCTGAAAATACGCTCCGCCCCTCACAAGCTTACTGTACTTTCTCACGGGACAGGAGCAGTTAAACTGGGAAATAGGGTCTTTGTGATAATCTCCTAATCTATTTCCAGTGAACCTTTTTGACTGCTGAGTACACAGAATGACCCTTTGTCCGACCCACCAGGTCAAATACGATAGGACAGATTAACTGATTTCTCGGCGGCTCGCTTTACAAGTGTCATCTCCCTCTCCTCTTTCTATCACACAACTGGGGTATCTATGCCAGTAACATCTCCCTTCCTGAGAGAAGAAATTTTCCAAGGGAAATTTCTGGACATTGTACAAATTAAGTTCTCGACAGGTAATCTGCTAGAACATTTTTGACCCCATGTACTTGTCTTACAACAAGGGAGTATTCTTGCATTAATAGGACCCAGCGGGTCAATCTAAGATTCTTGTCCTTAAATCGGGACAAAAATTTCAGAGGATGGTGATCAGTGTACACAACATCACCTGACCCTGGACCAACATATACAGAAAAGTGTTGGAAGGCAAGTATGAGTGCAAGGAGTTCTTTCTCAATAGTTGAATAATTCCTTTGGGCTTTATTGAACTTCTTGCTGAAATAGCACAAAGGCATCTCAAAACCCTGATCATTATCCTGTAGCAAAACTGCACGAGCCCCTAGACCACTAGCATCAACAGCTAATTTAAAAGGTTTGTCAAAATTTGGAGCTTGAAGCACTGGGTGACTCGATAGGATGGCTTTAACTTTTGAATAGGCATCCTCACATTCTGGCTTCCACTCATACTTGACTCCTTTTCTTAACAAATCAGTGAGGGGAGCTACAAGATCAGAGAAGTTCAGGACAAAGCGTCTGTAGTACCCTACCATACCCAAGAATCGTTGCAACTCTCTCTTATTTTTGGGTTGAGGAGAATTTACTATGGCCTGAACTTATACATCAGGTGGACTCACTTGGCCAAAACCGACCACATAACCTAGGTACTGCACTTGAGCCCTTACAAATTCACACTTAGGTAAATTAAGCACTAAATTAGCAGAGGACAGTCTCTGCAGCAAGGCATCTAGTTGGCTCAAGTGTTGTTCCCATGTATTGCTAAAGATAACAACATCATCAGTGTAGGTTACACAACCATCCAAACCCTGGGTGATATCATAAATCAGCCTTTGGAAGGTGGCAGGAGCATTCTTCATACCATAGGGCATGACTTTACATTTATAGGTACTGCCACCGACCACAAAACAGGAAATTTCTTGGGCCCTTTCTGTGAGAGGGACTTGCCAATATCTCTTCATCAGATCCAACTTGGTTAAGTATTTAGCAGTGCCAATAGCATCAACACAATCATCTACTCTAGGTAGCGGGTAGGTGTCCGTTTTCGTAAGAGAGTTAACTTTACGGTAATCAATGCAAAGACGATGGGACCCATTGGGTTTAGGAACCACTATGACCGGGGAGCACCACTCACTTTGACAGGGCTCGACTAACCCTTGCTGCATCAGGTAGTTCAGTTCTTCCTGGATGATGGTCTGCTTCGAAAGACTAGCCCGGTAGGGTGGCTGCTTCACAGGACCAGCATCTCCAACGACCACATCATGCTGCGCCACATCCATCCGTCCTGGGGTGTCCCGGAAGACATCAGGGAACTTGCTGAGAAGATCAACTAGCTCGGCACGTTGCTTTGTAGTCAAGTGGGAGAGTTTATCCGCCAGCGTACTGCAAGCGCGCTGGTTTCCTCTCCAACTGGTCATCTGGTCCAACATCAAAGGGCAGCCCTCATCCTCCCGCCAACTCTGTAGCCGCCACCACACACGCAGCCTTAGGGGGGTACACGTCTCGCCTGTGGTACTCCTTCAACGTATTGATATGGCAAAATCTCTGTTTCTTCCTCCGGTCTGGGGTTAAAATGACATAATTCACTTCACCTACCCTCATCTCAACCACATAAGGACCCGCAAAACTTGCCTGCAGAGGCTGACCATGACTGGGTAGTAATACAAGGACTAAGTCACCCAGGTTGAAGATCCTGTTCTTAACTTTCTTAGCGTGGTCATACCATCTCTTCATCTTTCCCTGAGATGACTCTAAGTGTGCCCTGGCTACTTCCATGCTATAGGCCAATTTTTCTTTAAATTTTGACACATAGTCTAACAAGTTAATCTGATCATCATCCTTGACCCATTGTTCTTTGAGAAGTTTAAGTGGGCCTCTTAATTCATGGCCAAAAATCAACTGAAATGGGAAGTAGCCTAAAGACTCACTTGGTGCCTCTCTAGTTGCAAACTGTAAAAAGGGCACGCACTTGTCCCAGTCCTTTTCATCAGCACACAGCTTCTTGAGCATGTGTTTCAAAGTTTGGTGATACCTCTCTAATGCTCCCTGACTCTGAGGATGATATGCTGTGGATGTGATCTGGGAGATGCCTAACTCCTTAAGGGTTTGCCTGAAAAGTCTGGAATTAAAATTACTGCCTAGGTCTGATTGAACTTCCTTAGGGAGGCCAAAACGGGTAAAGAAGGTCAGCATCTCTTTTACAACCAATTTAGCCGAAATATTCCTCAAGGGAATGGCTTCAGGATATCTAGTGGCCATGTCTAACATTGTGAGGATGTACTGGTGGCCTGAAGAGGTTTTAAGCAAAGGACCAACAATGTCCACAAGGACTCTAGTGAGTGGGGCCTCAATCACAGGTAGAGGAATCAAAGGAGCCGAAGGATCGGCTTATTGCTCTTACCAACAATCTGACAGGTGTGACATGACCTACAGAACCGTGCGACATCTCGACGGATTCCAGGCCAATAAAAATGCTGCCAGATGCGGGAGAGTGTCTTCCGCACAACCAAGTGACCTGCTAAAGAAGAGTCATGAGCAATGGACATAATTCTTTGCCTATAGGGCCTTGGAACTACCACCTGGTGTACCATCTCCCACTCGTTATCATGAGCAACACTAGGAGATCTCCACCTTCTCATTAATACGTCATTTGGCAGTAAATAATAACATTCTCTCAGTTTAGACTCACATTCAGCTTCCCTAACTGCGGAGTCAACTAAAATGGCAATCTCTGGATCAGATCTTTGAACATCAGCCAATCTGGCATTTACATCAATGTGAGGAGAATCATCAATCTCAGAGACATTCAACTGGGCGAAAAAGGTATCACCATGCCCAAAAACATCATCGGCATTGCCAGCGCCATGACTATCAACATTAGCACGGCTGGCCTTTGCCGTCATAGCTCTGGTAACAGCACACGCGGGAAATACGACAGAATCCAACTGTTGTCCTATCCTCACTCAGGGGAGTCTTTGACACACAGGGAACATCACTTACCTGTCCTCCCGCCAAGTCATTGCCCAAAAGGAAAGTGACTCCTTGTACAGGAAGTTGGTCAACAACACCCGCTCTCACTGAACCAGTAACTAACTCTGACTGGAGGTTCACCTCAACTAGGGGAACAGATACAAACTCAGCTAGACCCTGCAACAAGACACATTCATTAGGGTCAGCTACATCAACAATCCCCTTCAACATCAGTGACTGAGAAGCTCCTGTGTCTCTAAGTATAGTGACTTCCTTACCACCAATTCCATCAAGTGAAACTAACCCTTTAGATATAAAGTTAACAACTAAATTATTTGGGGAGGAGTCACTTACTGTACTTCTTGGGGGAGGACACTCTGATGGAGTCTTATTAGCACTCTCACTTAAACCTGACGGCTGCACTCCTCCAGCCTTACCAGTGTCTAACAATGGCTCTACAGGAGTCTGTCTGTCAACCACTGACAGCTCCACTCTGGCCTTATCAACAATTTGCACTTGCTGGGGTGGTGTCTTACTACCGCTAACAATAACTGTTGAAGGCTGCTCACTGTTGGTGTCAAAAGCTCCCCAAGAGTTTACCAAAGTAATAGGTTTCACATTAAAACTTTTCCCTCGTTTCTTCCAGCACCAATCCTCCCAGTGCCCCGTTTTCTGGCAATACTGGCAAAATCTGACACCTTTTCTTGACCCACTGGCAACACTGTCCTCACTTACTTTCGTGGAACTAACATGCTCTGGGGTTGCAACATTTCCACTAGTGTCACTTAACATCAACTTGCCTTTACCAGAAGAAGGGTTCACAAAAACTCGTTGGTTCACCCTCCTACCCTTAGCAAATGAATGATGCTTACGCTCATGCTTATGAGTAATACTATAATTATCAGCAAAAAAGGCAGCCTCAGCTAGGGCATCTACCTGCTTCCCCACCAAGTGTGTTGCAATATCCCTGTCTGTTTTATCAGTAAAACTCTCCAAGACCATTAACTTCCTCAATTTTGGGAAAGAATTAACATTTTTAGCACGTAAACAACTGTCACATAAATCTGTAAGTATTCTAACATACTTCACATGAGTTTGATCTTTCTGTTTACAAGTGGATCTAAACTTAAGCCTATAAGCCTCTGGCACGATTTCGTATGATTTTAGAATGGCCTCTTTCAGACAGTCATAGTTAGCACTTTGCTCCACTTATAAAGAAATATAAACCTCTTGAGCCTTTCCTCTTAAAACACTCTGCAACAGTATTGTCCAAGAGTCTTTTGGCCACGAGAGACGACCTGCCACCTTTTCAAACATATGAAAGTACCTAGTGACGTCTTGCTCGTTAAAGGGAGGGACCAGCTTGATGTTCTTAGCAACATCAAAAGATGAACTACTGCCAGATGAACTATTAGCTCTAGGTAAACTATCAGCTTGCTTCATTCTGAATTCATGATCCATTTCCTTTTGTCTCATCTGGGCTCGTATTTCTAATTCTCTCTGCTTAAGTCTGGCTATCTCGAGTTGTATTTGGTCACTAGACTCATGAACAGAAACAACACTGGGCCCTGGTGTCTCCGATGATAAAGACTCAGGGTTAACGACTTGTGCAGTATTAACTGGCTCAGGACTAGCAATGGAGGACTAACTTTGTGCAAACATGATTTCCAGCACTAAATCAAGTAAGCTAGTCTTATTAATGGAGGCAGGAATTGTCACATTTAAGGCCTGGGCAAGCAATTTAAGCTCGTGCTTCTTAAGTGTTTTCACTTTGATTGGGGTAGGCTATCACTATCACTGATCATATTAAAGTAAGCAGTGTGTATTTGCAAAGGTTATTAATATGTCAGAGCAATCCTGGAAAAATCACCAAATTGTTATGAAGACCAAAGTTATTAATACACCGCAGAGCAATCCTGGTATGAGGTCGCCAAACTTTGTTATGAACGTGTATATTAAGGTGCACTCTTAACCCTTAAATTAATCACCAAAAGGGATAAGGTAAAGTTCACATGAAAACTAGCTTAACTTTACTGTACACTATAACACACACATCCGATAAAGATTCCGAGGTTCGGATTACAAAGAGAAAAAAAAAACATAAATATAGCTCTGCGTAATACAAATATAAATTAGGTACTCTTACCTAAACAGATCACAACTCAGTGGAGCATAGGTACACAAACTATACTTACAGATACCCAACACGAGTGGCTTGGAGACAGGGTAAAAACCAAGTATAAATCACACACAAATGTAGGTGAGAGAAAGTGAATAAATTACACAAGTGTAGAAGGAGTAGTGAATAAACTAATAATGGTGCAAAACAAAGTCTTTTGGAATTAACGTCACGTATTAAGCAAAGAAACTAAGAGGGAAAGTGTAATAAAATGTGACAAACAAAGTACGTGACTGTACAAAGACGTATGAATGTGTCTCTTGAAAAATGACTATAAAAGTGATGTTCTCTCTACTAGATCGAGCTTATAAAAGGTCGTATCTCCGCCTCTTTCGGTTATTTAGCCATTAGGCGTTCAGAATAATAATCTCTAGCCACTCAAATAGTCCTAGACCTCGTACGACTCATGAGAGCCTCACTCAGCTCACCCATAGCCAATTACAAGCCATCAAGAAAGGCAGAGAATGATTTAGCCTATCTTGATTGGCCGTACTCTGAAAATACGCTCCGCCCCTCACAAGCTTACTGTACTTTCTCACGGGACAGGAGCAGTTAAACTGGGAAATAGGGTCTTTGTGATAATCTCCTAATCTATTTCCAGTGAACCTTTTTGACTGCTGAGTACACAGAATGACCCTTTGTCCGACCCACCAGGTCAAATACGATAGGACAGATTAACTGATTTCTCGGCGGCTCGCTTTACAAGTGTCATCTCCCTCTCCTCTTTCTATCACACAACTGGGGTATCTATGCCAGTAACATCTCCCTTCCTGAGAGAAGAAATTTTCCAAGGGAAATTTCTGGACATTGTACAAATTAAGTTCTCGACAGGTAATCTGCTAGAACATTTTTGACCCCATGTACTTGTCTTACAACAAGGGAGTATTCTTGCATTAAT
>JAGKTI010032000.1:0-11998 GCA_018397915.1 Birgus latro
TGTAAGACAAGGCCATCACTTCCACTGGCGTATTCTACCACTAAATCACAAAGCATTGAAATAATATAAAACAGAAGATAAGAAAACCATATATTACATAATCACTGTACCATACCTCAGTGTATATGTGATATTTTGCTGCATGATATAACTACAAGTATGACAGTTTAGAGATGGAATAGATCAACAGCAATTTGGAAAAAAATAATAATACTTGTGTAAAACAAATACAAACAGGGCACACACAAACAAATCCATTTCAGATGCAGCTATTTCCATCAAACTCCAAAGCATTGCTAAAAGAAGCTACCTTCCTCGTCTACAAAAAACATGTAAACACTCAAACCCACATCCATACACACACATGCAAGCAGCACATACACACACACATATACACATACACAACACACAAACCATTAGCCCACCAGACAATTCATCAACCCAACATTCATACACAGTGTGACATACCATCTGCGTGGGAGGTTACGAGGGAGGAGCAACACCTGGCAGCCGGCAATGTCGTACTCCCGCTTTAGAGAGAACCCCATGCTACGGATCTCTTCATTTTTACGTGCGTGTTTTGGGACTTTGCCTGTGGGGAGAGAGAACCAGAAATGAGTTGTTAATTGTTCTGGTTTAATGAAGTAAGAATTAACATCTGGGATCACTGTTGTTCCATACACTTTTTCAAACCTTGTCTAAGTGAGGAGAGAAATGGAGGTAGGTAGTGAAACAGAATAGTCTGTTTTGGCTAAGTGAAGTAAGAATTAACATACTATCATTATTGTTGTTCCATACATGGCTCTAACTGGCCCAGGTGGGGAAAGACAATGAGATACAGCAGACCCTCGCATTAACCGACCTCATTTGACCAGATATCTGATTTAACCCCTCTGTGCCCTGTGTCCCCAGTATGGGATGGAAGAGAACCCCCAGGGTAGGGACCTATGAGCTTCGTGACTATGAGCCGACAGGCAGAGGGTGGTACGCCTAGCACCTTTCCAGAAAAATCCCTCATGCAGGAACTCTGGGAGCTAAGGGGTTAATTGACACTACGAAGGTCACCGTGCTTCCATCAGTTATAACGAACAATGTCCATTAAATGGGGCACAATGAATCATAATACATGTGTTTCCTATCCTAAAAGTCCATCCTAGCCTGAAATTTCTGTCTCCCTATCATGACTGCTGAGTTGTAATAAGAGACTGTAGTAATACTGTACTAGTCATGAAAAAGTGCTATGACAAGGATGTGATATAAGCTTCAAAAGCATGAAATCATGGGATAAGTTGGTGTAAAATGGGAATAGTTTTCATTTTTAGTACAGCACTAGAATACACTACTGTACTCAATTTCAAACGTGCTTGAAATCCCACCTCAAGGGTGGGAGGGGGGGACCATCAGACATACAGTGATGGATTATCAGCTTTATTGAATCAGACTCCCCTCCAATTAGTCCATTATAAAGAGGATCTACTGTTGTTACTTTGAACTGTGGTCTGCTCTGGTACAGCAAGGGGAGGATTACTGATTACAGTGCAAACCTATTTCCTTCAATTCAGATGAGCTGTTATGACCTGGAATTGTCTTTTCTCATATGGTGAAGTAAAGAATAACGCATTTCAGAAAGCATATGTGCTTCCCTTCCCTATATACAGATATGCCTGGGCTAGGATTGACCTAGTTTGATTTAAAGAGAGGTTCAAAGAAATTATATAAAGTGTATACTATGTATTCGTTGTATCGTATCATGCATAAAGGCTCCAACATGCTTCCATGTGTAAGCCCTGATCACCTAATGGCAGCTCTCCATGCTGCTCGATCTCTGGCAGAGTCCCTTATCCCTGAGGTCAAACTCTATGACCTTGTCCTAGTCTTTTTTGGTCTGCCTCTCGCAACACTACCCCTGATGTTCACACTCTCACCTTTCACACCTAACTGTCATCCTCCATCCTCTCAACATGCACAGACCATCTCAATCTACTCCTCCTCATCACAGCACAAATATATTCTAGTCTTATCCTTCCTCTCATCTCTTCAATTGGAATCTTAGCCCCCAGGCATCGAATTCTTTCATTTTAATCAGTTTCCTTCTTTAAACAATTCCTATGATTTAAAAAACATTGTTCATTGTTCATCTGCATTCAACCATCAATCATCATCATCATCACCATCATCACTCAGCTTTCCATTAACAAATACTTTGACATTTAACAACATGAGTCAAACATGTGATGAATGTGATGGTACAGTGCTCTCACTGACTGATAACTGAGATAAATATTTAAACACTAACACACATTCAAACACCTGATAATGTACGACACATCATATAAGTGTACTAACTGATCATGTTGGTGATTGCACAGCATTGTATTCTTGCTAAATGATAACAGAGATGACAAAATGATCTCCATCATATGATCAAGAACAATAGCACTGAGTCTGCCATTATAAACTGCAAACTTATCTGAGAGTCAGGTACCCAGAACATAGGTAGGAAGTGGTGGTCAAAGGGTATCAATGTTTGATTTCCAGCTGGGGCAGGAAACAGTCTGAATATATGATTTTCATTAAGTCTTGACAGATCTATGAAACCCATCAACGTCTATAAAACACCCACATTAATACCACCATACCAATCCTGAATGGGATAACCATAACTGTAATATGTTTTAATAAGGATGGTTAGTGGTTAGTGTTCAAGTAGTGACACGTCAAGGTGTGCTGCACCACCAACAGACTGTGCAGGAGGATTGCAATTTTAACTCCAAATAAACTGCAGGCTAATGCAAACATAACCAACAGAACAAAACTGTCATCTAAACATCAGCAAAACTACAACCTAATCCCCAACAGAACAACATAAACAAAACATGATCTATACAGGAATGTGATGGCAAGAAAATCTCTGCATTGATCCACGGTGAGTTTTGAGCCCTAGACTGAGGAGGCAACAAAAACCACACAAAAACATAAATAAAACTACCCGTAACCTCAATATTTTAGCAGGAAAAGTAAACTTCTGAAGTGACCCATGGCACGTTCAAGTCCCTGAAGGTAAATAATAATAGAGTGGGTGTGGAAAATATAACAAAAATCTACACAACACACATTCAAAACTGGCCATAATTTCACTACTTTGGCAAAGTATACAATCTTGCCTCTGGGATGATCCATGGTAAGTTTTGATCCCTGGAGGCGGACAAAGACAGAGTGCGTGTGGGAGACGTGGTAGGTGTCAGGGCTGTATTCTCCCTCTAGCTCATTCATCCAACCCTGAAGAGGTAAAGTTTGGCATCATCATCATCATCCCAAACTTTTTTTCTCACACGAGGATGGGGTGAGGTACATTTCAAAAAGCAAGGAAAGAAAAAATGCAAAAGACTGAAACCTAATCAACACCATCATCACACTCCTCATTGCTCACACTGCCATTATCACTATTACATTATCATCATCACTACCAGCAGTCACAGTAATTTTCATCATCACTGTCATTAACCTCTTAAATATGGTGGTCATAAATATTATATTTCTACTACCACCAGTTTCAATTAGCACTGGAGAGACTTATTAAAACAGGATTGGATATTATCTTCATCAACACCTTAAGCTGAATAAAAAAAATTTTGACAGTAGCATTAACAAACTTTAAAAAATAAATAGCAAAAGCAATAACAATAATGATAATAATAATAATAACTGATAGGCTTAACATTAACATCACCATCATCCTCAACATTATCACACTACTGTCATTAGATGTCTCTTCCTCATTACAGTACAGCATTAACAGCATCAACAGTCATATTATCAGCATCACATATTATACATTATTATAATCTTAGTCATCTAAAACACACTGAAAAAGAAAATGACGCTAAAAAAAAGGGTGCTCAGTGAAAGAGGCTACATCCTATCATTAATTCATACCTTCAACATTTCCAGCACAATCTCACTTCACAGGCCGTAATATTTACATGCAGCTTCATTCTCCAAGTTTCATGAAGTTAAATGACAAGATAAAATATGAGTGTTGGTGAGGGATGTGCATAAGTAAGTTCTTGAAGATACACACAAATATCCTAACCACCAACCTTATAGAGTTGCTTGTCCTCATAGACAGGGAGAGTGAGAAGAACTGGTCCATCATCGGTAAATGTCTCCTCTGGGGGAGGTGGGAGGAGGAACTGCAGGAGACAGTAAAAGAACAACCCCGACACCATCAAGCCAACCATCAGACCTGCCAGAAATGAGGGGATCGGGAGGACAACGGCGAGTATGAACACCGCAATTGAGAACTTGGTCAAAAAAGACATGGACACCGGGAGCCCGTTCATTAGCTCAATGATCCGCTCTCTAAATGTCTGTTCTTTGGGTGCCTGTGGTAATGAGGTCTGTGGTGTTTTTCTCTTAGGGGAGGCTTTAGGGGTCGGTTGCCTGGATGATTCAGTGGTGTCTTTATCCTTTTCCAGTGCTGTCCCCACCAGTTCCTCCTCCATGAGAGATGAGTCCTCATGGAAGACATATGCATCTTCCTGAGCTTCTACAGCCCTGTCTACTTCCGCCTCATCACATTCTATCAGCATATCCTCCCCTATGCCCTCATCTCTCCCTAGCAATGAGGTAAATACTGATGGCTTGTTCTTCCCGCTATCCTTTCCACTCTTGGCACTATCTTTAATACTCCTTCTCCGCAGTTCTGAAAGCTTGGGTCTGATGCTGCCAAGTTCAGATTTGATCTTGCTGGTGTGTTCAGTGATGTCTTGAACAATGCTGGTTTTGGTCTTTGGTGGGGAACCTGTGACATTGTCCTTAGATGTCTTATCCTCATCCACTGTTTTCTGCACTATGTCAATGGGCTTCCTGTCTTTAGAGGGGGACCTATCACCACTAACAGATCCGCCATCACTCTCAGTTGACCCATCCCCGCTCATACCCAGGCGATCCTTATCCTTCTCGACCTTGCCATCCTTGTCCTTCCGAATCTCATTAATCTTCTCCTCAAAAGTCTTGGTGATCCGAGACAACAAACTTCCACTCTCTGGCGGTTTCTGTGGTGGCGTGGACTCTCCTAAAGGGGCATTGTTGCTGTCAAGGCTGGAGGAGCGTTTGCCAAAGGAGCGACTGAGGTACTCCTTGACTGGAGAGGTATCTCGCAGGGACTCGGCTCTTGGTATGGCTGCATTTCCGGCCTCTAGGGTGGTGCCCTGGGTCACTTCTGGTGTAAGGTCCTCCTCCTCTGCAATGAGATAAACAAGGTCACACTTGTAGTTATTACCATTAACAATATATCTATGAAATGTTCTACAGTATACAGTAATAAAAGAATATCATAAAGCCATTAAACAATTGGTTAATTTTATACCAACCTTCTTCTGGATCAGAAACCTGCGTGACATTCTCAGCAGATGGGTCGAATCTAAAGCTGATGGACGGAACGCTCTGATTGGATGGGCGTCCTTTGAGCATGGAGAGTGAGATCTTGGGGCTCCCGTCCCTTCCGCTCATGGTGATGGCCTGTATGCAAAAACAATGGTACAATTACAGCTTCACAAATGTGAAGAAAAGTATGGGATGACTGTCCTAAAGCACATAAAATTACAACCAATGGTCTTATGGTTAAAACATTTTAGACAAAATCACAGTCTTCCACAGGTTAAATCCCCAAGAGGTAATTGAAGGCTTTCTGATCATTTAATGCCACCGAGGAAAGCAGACTGGTCATCTACTCTTACCTGTGCTCAACAAAGGTACTATGGACTTTAATCTACTACACCTCGAACGGATAAAATGGGAGTGGTTGTATTTATTTTATTATTGGCATATTTTTCTTTTCAAGTTCCATATTACCCTTGTGAGGCATTGGGCCTAGAGGGTAAATTACCACAGCCAAAAACAATGAAAGGTAGATGACCAGCCTATGTCCCAAGTGGCATTAAATTATTTCAAAACCTCTAGTCTCTTAAGGACTACAGCCAAAGCACACAGCACCTAAACTACATTGCAACTAGGTCCTTAGACCACTAACAGTACTGCAGGTTGACATTCAAAAATCAGGCCACCAAAAATCCGGTTCCTTCAGATTTCCGGCATGGATTTCGGAGTCCATTTTCAAATTTACCGTGTTGGCGTGTCACTGTTTTCTGGAGGCACCATTTATGTTTTGATGGCGCTGTACTCCAGAATCAACTGTTGGGTCTTGCTTGCACCTGCTAACAGGCATTCCTGCTCATTCCTTCTCATTTTATCATTTATTTACTGCTGTATAGCCCCATTATGGATTCAGCAAAGAAAAGAGGTGGCGTAAAATGTAAACATCATGTGTTGTTGATCGCAGAGAAAGTGTAAATGCTAAAAAAACTTAATAGCGGCGTGTCTGTGCGAACCATTTGTGGAACATACAACATTAAAATTCTGTAGAACTATTTTATTTAGTTGGTGAACATTAACATTTCATTTGCTTTTCATTTAGTGTTTTTTTTTTCTTTAAAGGACTGCACAGGCAGTAATTTTCTGTTAAATATATACAGCATATATAACCATAAAAAATCCGGCATTTTCGAAAATCCGGCACTCCTCAGGTCCAGAGGTTGCCGGATTTTTTAATGTCAACCTGTACAAGGAGATTAAAATACATAAAAATGATTAAGGTACATAATTATGAACACATCAGTAACAGCCAACTCTAAATTATCCCCTTTGGGTTGTAGGTTTTGGACAATAAGTTAAAGTAGCTCTGAATATTTAAGGATAATGGCACAAGAAAAGTAAATCCTAAATAATGCATAGGTCTGGACCAGTACACCGCATAACTATGTCTCTCCATGTCTTCTACCTCAGTTACGGTACCTTGCCATACACTTGAACAAATTTTTTGGCTTAGTTGATGGGTGAGTGCAGTCAGACTGGAGGGTTGATTTGCTAATAATCAAGGAGACTCACTCCAATCTCATAACTAAGACTTAACAGACTTCATGCAGCCAGGCACAGCACTGTATTCAAGTACTGTAGAGGGAGTGGCCAAGTTCCCTCATGTGAATACAAACCAACTACAACAGTTGTTTACATTCTTTCACAATCTATAAATCAATGTTTACTGGCTTGCATGTTATTCATGATGCACTGTACTGAGCACCATGGGGTCTTCCCTGGCAAAGCCAAGTACTGTAGTATCCTTAGCCAATGAAATAACCATGACTGTTCTTAACCCCTTTACTCCATTACAGGATGTCTTTTACTTCACTTTATCAACTGTCACAAGATTACATTCACCTTGAGAAACTCTCTGTCTGCAGGGGTCAGAAACAATCTCTATGAATCTCTTCCGTCTTTTCTCTTTTTCTCTCGTTATTGCCACATGAATTTATCAATTTACTCAGCTTAAGAAAGACTTAAAAAAGTAAAATAGCTAGACCTCTTTAATTTTTCTGACAAGGAGTCTACATACGGCGGTGTCGTACACCTTGGGTAGAGCACCTGCAGCATCCACATGGGAGCCAAACCTCCTCATACTTCCCACATCTCACCATGGTAGGACTCTGGTCCAACCCCAGTGAGGTGCTGGGTCACTATGTGGTGTATGTACAGTACTGTACCTGTAGGACAGCCTCACAGAAGCAGTTGCTTACCTGTGGTCAATGTGTCTGCTCAGTCAGACAGACCAAGGTTAAGTAATAAGAGTATCAACATAATTCAGTCCCAGATTTTTTTAACTGTATAAATTTTTCTACCAAGCAACCCTAGAAAACTGCAACTGCACAGAAAAAAGACAGCTAACAATGACATACTTAACACAGTATTTCATCAATGTCACACACTGAGCCACAATCAAGCAAAATAGCTACAGGATACCAATCTCTGACCTCTTGACATACCGTATACTGTATTTAAGCCACATACAACAATACTATCTACATTATCAATCAACCTGTCTGTTTTTCTACTGCCTGGTGCCATATCTCGTAATGTTAACTTAATGGGGCAGTGAAAAAAGAAAAGACTTCCAAGCCCACTTCACTCAATGACACTGTTATATTCAGTCTTGCTACCATTTTACATTTTGTTTCACTTAAGAGAACCCTTGTATGAAAGTGCTAGAAAGTCTCCCTTAACTTCTGTTTCTACCATAATGCCTTTACAGTTGGTTAATTATTTTCTTCCAGCCACCAGATAACTTTTACTTAAGGAAGATCTCTTTTTGTGGAGGGATTAGGCTGCGTATTTCAATGGCAGTCATGCATTCCAATTCTCTCAGTATTTATAAGTACACATTATAATCTAATCTATCCTTATCTACTATAAATCATTACATGTACACATTCATTTACTATAATTTACTATATTCATCCACTACAGCTCATTCTATACCTGTCTACTATAATATCCTGGCTTTAGCCTGTAAAAAAAAAAAAAAAAAAAAAAAAAAAGTGCTTGTGAGGTGCTGCCAAGATTTCGAAGGCCTGAACGATCTGTGAATGACTGTGTGGGAGATTTCACTAAGAAAACTGTAAAGTACATCCTTCCACACACTCTACATCATGTTTCCTTAGGCTCAGAAAATCCCTAATACACACCAAGGTTAGGATGATAATGATGATGATGATGATATGACAATAATGGTGGGGGTGGCATTGATGATGATGATGATGACAATAAAGGTGGTGGTGGCAGTGATGATGATGATGACACACTTCTATCTATACCAGTACTATATTAATCCACTCTACTGATGATGATACAGTTCATTTTATACCAGTGCTGTATTTATCCACTCAAATCTATATCTACTCCTAATACAATCATGAATGTCAGTCCACAAACCTGAATATCCCTCCACAAACTCTGCGTCATGGTTCCTTTGGCTTAGCAAATCCCAAACACACACAGCAAACACCAATACACTCAAACACACACACACAACTACCAGTAGCTACACCAAACACACACTGAGGCAACCAAGGATAGTGCTCACTTTCCCTAACAGCTGTGTATCAGGTCCATTGTCTGTGACTGATAAGATAATGAGGCACTTCACTGTTGGTCTAGGCTTTCCATGTTGTGCTTAAGTATATCAGGTGTACATAGGCTATGTTTGACTATCAACATCATCATCAACTTTATCACCATCATCATCATCTTGACCTCTTTCCCTACCTATGTATGACATGAAATAGGGTCAAGAGAGAAAAAGAAGAAACTAATAAAAGGAAAAAACTAACCAAAACTCTGCCCAAATGAATAAGCCACACTCTCCTTTCCTCACCAATCAAGCCCCTGGAATCCTGACTCCACCTCACAGGTATAAACATTCACACTCACATGCTTCATTTATCACCTTTCATGTTTGGTGTGGTACTGAAACTTGTCTTATGCTTTTCCTGTGGCTTAAGTAATGATAGATGCTGATTAAGTAAGTATGGTACTGAAACTACTTGTATTTTTAATGCTTCTCCTTTGGCATATAATGATCAAGTACACTGTTTCTATGGCTTGCATTCTTTTCAGCTAAGAAGGCTTCCCAACACATCTTCCTTAGCTATTTATTTTTGGATATGGATGGTTAATACCCCTCTGTACCTTATATATGCACAGTATGGCAATATTCGATGAAATTACTGACACAGAAGAGGGCAGTAAAGTGTAATAAACAACCTTGCTTAGAAAAAAGTGTTAGGGAGCTTCCTTAACTGACCAGAACAAGGACCTATGGTACTGAAACCTGTCTGGGCCTTCCCTATGGTACTGAAGTTATATTATGGTTTAGTAACTTATGTCTGGTAAAGTATATGGGACTCTGTTTGGGGTATCTCCTACGGCTGTTATGTAGATGCTGATGCTGCTCCTTGGGTACTGAAGGATATAGTTAGGCAGGCTATGTTTGGTGCTGAATTAAATTTTCTGCGACTGTGCTTTGCTGCACTATCTGTGGCTGAGTATATGATTTAAGTACTATTTATCTAGTATTGAAGCTGTCTGAGATTTTCTCCGTGGCACTGAAAATGATCACTGGGTAAGTTATGTTCTGTGGAATAATAATCTGTCCGATTCTCTCTCTCTCTCATACCTTATGAAGATTAAAGTCCCATTTGTCTATTACTGAAGTTGTGGAGCTTTACTGAAGATGCTCCATAAGTATGTCTGGCACTGAAACCCTATGATATCTCTCCTACAGTACTGAAGTCATCAGTATGAAGATCAGGTATATCTGGAGCTGAAATTAGACTTCCTGTGTCATGAAGATTAAGCCTTTCACTCCACTGACATTTTTTTTTTTTTAATTCTTGCTAGCTCTGGATAATTCTAATAAGTTTTTGGGAAATGTCTCATGGTGAAGGGGTTAAGGACGGCCATATCTAATAATTCTAATATGAAGTTTCTCCAAATCTGGAAAAAAAAAAGAAAAATGTATGGAGATGGCAAGAATATAATAAAAATCATCACTGGACTGCTGCAGTTACTGGTATGCACATCTGGTAATGAAACTATTTTGTGCACTAAATGCCTGGGTTTTGTTAAGAGATTGAGGATGAGATGGAGGAATGGAGTGGAGAGGTATAAGACTGAGGAAGGGATGAGTAATGAAATTATTTTGTATGCTAAATGCCTAGGTTTTGAGAGGTATATGAGTGAGGAAGGGGTGATTAATGAAACTACAGTATTCTATAGCCTAATTGCCTGGGTTTTGTTTAGAGATCAAGGATGAGATGGAGGAATGGAGTGGTGAGGTATAAGGGTGAGGAAGGGGTGAATTGGACAGAGTCAAAGATAGGAGCTTAATGGCAGAAGACAGACTGGCAGGGAGGCAGTTTATTTGTGGCAACCTCTTCCAGGACTAAGGCATCTGGCTTATGGTTTATTTAGGCTTATGTAAGGAAGCCATCTAACAATAACCTTAGAGTACGATGACTTCTCTTCATATTTTTTTCTGCTATCAAACAGTTTTAATTACAGCACACCCAGAGCCATCTACTCCTGCCATGACACACCATATGAAAAAATCATCATCAGTGGGCAGGAAAACATACCAAGCCTCTCTCAATTTAAGTACAGTAGCCATCATAGGAGACTGAAAAGCATGTGAAGTGAAATCTTATGTAAAAATTTTGTCTTTAGCTGCACCTTAGGGAAATCTCACATAGCCTACTCAAGGTATCAAATTATCTAATCTATATCCTATCTATCTATCTAATGCCAGATGCCTCAATCTCACACGGGGTGGCCACAAATAAATCACCTCCACGTCGCTCTGTCCCCCGCCATTTCACTACCCCACTCCCAACTCACACCCCCCTCTCTCATGTACCTCTCCACTCCATCCCTTCATCTCCTCCTCGGCCTCCCCCTACCTCTCGCCCCCTCCACCTCACTCACGTACACTCTCCTTGTCAGTCTTTCACTCTCCATCTATATCTAACCAGGCTTAATATATGTCAACTTCGAGCAACTTATAATGACGGAATATGAAAATGTAACCAATGGCTAATTTACAACTATCTTATCATCAACTATATCCTCTCACTCCATTTCTGGATGGCCGATCTAGCACTTACGATCTGTTATCTGTTACATGAAGGATACACGAGCACATGGTCATTTATACCTTTTACATGATTGTGAATATATACATCTGCAGGACTGTACAGTAGCTACTTTCATTTATTCTACCACCCAACAAGTTGCAAGTCTAATAAAATTTTAGCCAAGTTTACATTTTCATTAAACCTAAATACAGTACAGTATATACCGGTAGTGTATACCATAGCTACCTGATGTAAACATAAATCGCAAACTAAAAGCTGAATCTGTTAACTGCCAGTTCCATTTCACTCTCTCTGTGGTGTAAGAGCCCAAAGCTAGGCTACCAAAGAGTAGAACAACCACAATTAAGGGTAGACTGGAAGTCAGGTATAATTATTCCTCTGTACAAAGGAAAAGGGGAAAAAGCAGTGTGTGGTAATCATAGGGGCATTTGCCTTCTCAGTGTAATAGGAAA
>JAGKTI010032001.1:0-11998 GCA_018397915.1 Birgus latro
GGATCTAAGAATGAATATCTGGTCTACACAACCTCTTCCCTTCCTAAAACCTCCTTGTTCTTCTCCAACTAATTCCTCAGTAATTTCCCTAACTCTGTCAATAAGTATCCTACCATATACTTTTCCTATTACACTGAGAAGGCAAATGCCCCTATGATTACCACACACTGCTTTTTCCCCTTTTCCTTTGTACAGAGGAATAATTATACCTGACTTCCAATCCTCTGGGACTCTACCCTCCTCCCAAGCCAATCTGCACACCTTCCACATCCATTCTATTACTATCTCTCCCCCATGCTTCAGCATTTCACCATAATTTTGGTGTGCAGTGTTTTGGTATGCAGTGTTTTTCCAGTGAGAGTGACTTGGCCAGATTTTTACATGGACCCTTAATATTTTTTGACTCCCAGGCTAATTTGAATGTGAACGTGGTGGATGGCAAGTTGTTAGTTTGTAATCCATCCTCTTTTTGTAGGGTAGGGGATGTAATATTGCAAAAATACCCTTCTGCAGTCCACCAGGAGCTTGGGGGGATAGGGGATGTAATTTATACATTCCATGTGCTGCAGAAATGTTAATCATACTTTAACTGGATGGATTAGATATAGCCTTCATTTGTCCTTCAGTATATGTAGGTTGAATATAGTAGTCTGGAGGTAGAAAGAGTAAACTTCAGTACAATACATAATTGTAGTGAATTAACAGTAATACTTGAATGTTACTTTAATAGATGAAAGGAAGTTTGCTGCCAGAGGCGGCCACCCTGCTGGAATTAAGATGGTTTGACGCATAACCACCACAGCTACATTGGTTCCAGGGAGGGGAGAACTCGACTGGGTACTAAAATGGTGAGTAATGTTAAAATAGTTATTGTCTAACCCCTTCCATCTGGTTGGTTGACTTTTTTTTCTTATTCCTGCTATGTCTAGACTATTTTTTTCAACCTGGGACAGACTTGGTACTGATGGGTTATTGAAGGCTATATACAACTCCTCTAGTCAGTAAAATCTCAAAGGTGCATGAAAGGTTCTGATACAAGAATTGTGGTTAAAAAACTATCAGGATAAAGAGGTTGGCCCTTTGGCTGTCGTTCTCATATACTGTTAAAACAATTGATGAGCCAAGTGGAACTTAGTCTGCAGTTTATAGGAATATTTACCATATCTCCATATTCATCTGCTTTGCCTAAAAAGGTCATCAGTCTCTTGCTCAATCTTGAAGGTTCAGATGTGAACCAAGTGGACTGCAGGCCTAGCTGGCCCCCTCCTGCAGTCCACCATTGTGTGTGGATAGGGAAGGAATTGCTTCTTATTGTAGGTAGTTGAGATGCCCACTTATATTGGTGCCACCACATGGGAGTTGGTTCAGCTCCTTTAGGTCTATAGAAGATTAAGTGTCTTCCGTTGTTTCCCTTGCCTGTGACAGTCTTTTACTCCAATGTCCAGGCATCGTACACTGAATGAATCTTGCATTTGTTCAGTTTTTGTCGAAAAAATAGCCTATATTTGCCAGCTGCTAGCTTTTTTCATATTCTAAAATACATTAAAGTACAGTACTTCCTTTGATTGCTTCTTGATGTTTTGGTTTGAGCACGGATGAGTATAGTGGATTATCTTATAAGTTTATTAGGATTTATAGTTTTTGGTGTTAAATCACTTTATACTGTAACAGGTCTTGAAGCTAATCCTGGAGTATGAAATAACCTGTAGTTTACCAGTTTCTGCCAATTCAAAATAGTTGTGGAAAAATATATATGTACAGGAAAGTTCCTTGATGGCTTTGTCATGTGGATAGAATAGGGAATGAGTGACCCAGAATGAGGTGGAGGGGTCGAGGAGAGAGGAAGCAGAGGGTTGAGGAGGAGAGGGTGATGAGAGTTTGAGAGGGGACATCCTAGTGGCTTTGGAAGAGGTGGTGAGGAGAAATTTCCTTGTCATCCCATCAGAATTAGTCATAAGGTGTAAGGCAATTGACAGTAAGGAACCCCAACTGGAAGTTGTTTTAGTTGCTGTATTGTTTAGATGCCTGCTGGCCTAGTGAGATTAAGGTGCCCCAGTTAGATATGCTTTGGAATGATGTCTTTTTTTCAGGCTCTGTTTTTACACTTCTGGTGGTCTAGTAGGTTAATGTGATTTAAATGGATGTAGTTGGTGGGGGCACTCACCATCCACCCACTCGGTGTAGCACTGCTCTCGGGTGCCTGCCATTTCCTCTCTTCTTTCCTTGTTTCCATCCTTCCTATTGTCTTCCATTCCTTCATTCTTTCCTTTGGGCTACGCGTGACTCTACACTGAGCGACAAGCCAAATGGTTTCCTGTACACCAGGAAACTATGTTCAGTGCTGGGTGGTAACCACATAAAATTATCGCACCCGGTGGTTTATTGGGTAATTAAGGCACTCCGATTGGATTGAGCTTGTGTAGGTTTATATCCAAGCAGTGGTTGAGGTTTATTGCTCACATAATGCCACTCAGGAATGAGTGAGGCTGGTCATCCTTATCTTAAATATCAGGACAACCTGCCTAGCCCCAGGCTCCTATGCCCCTCATAGGGCAAGAAAGCCTTGGTTTAATCATGCTTGTTCTAATGCTGTCCACAACAGAGAGGCCTTTAAAAGGTACCGGAGCCAACCCACCCCTGAATCACATCTTTTTTATATTTCTGCCGGGAATCGTGCTAAGTCTGTTCTTCGCTCTACTAAAAATAATTTCATCCGTGCTAAATGTTCCCAACACTCCAACTCGAATTCTTCTCGCTCCTTTTGGCACCTTGCCAAAAACCTTTCTAACAACTTTACCTCATCATCCTTCCCTCCTCTTTTCTACTCTGATGGCTCTGTAGCTATTTCTTCTACTGATAAAGCAGATCTCTTTGCTCAGACTTTCTCCTCCAATTCTACCGTAGACGATTCCAGTGCTGTTCCTCCATCACTTCCCCCCTCAGACTTCCTCTTGACTGACATTAAAATTTCTTCAGCTGATGTATTTTCTGCCATCACTGGCCTCAATATTAACAAGGCATATGGGCCTGATGGAGTCCCTCCTGTTGTCCTCAAAAACTGTGCTTCTGTGCTTACACCCTGCCTAGGTAAACTCTTTCGCCTTTGTCTCTCAACTTGTACCTTTCCTTCTTGCTGGAAGTGTGCTCTCATTCAGCCAGTCCCAAAGAAGGGTGACCATTCCCAACCCTCTAACTATCATCCAATTGCTTTAACATCCTGTGTATCAAAAGTTTTCGAATCGGTTCTTAACCAAAAAAATTTAAAGCATCTTTCCTGTCACAACCTTCTTTCTGATCATCAGTATGGGTTCCGTCAGGGATGCTCCACTGGCGATCTTCTCACCTACCTTTCAGACTCCTGGTCATCCTCCTTTCGGGACTTTGGCGAAAGCTTTGCCATTGCACTTGACATCTCAAAGGCTTTCGATCGAGTCTGGCATAAATCTTTGATTTCCAGACTGCCCTCTTACGGTTTCTATCCTTCTATCTGTGCCTTCATCTCTAGCTTCCTTTCTGGTCGCTCTATAGCTGCTGTTGTAGACGGCCATCGTTCTTCTCCTAGACCTATCAACAGTGGTGTTCCTGAGGGCTCTGTCCTATCACCAACTCTTTCTTTTATTCATCAATGACCTTCTAAGCTGTACATCTAACCCTATCCACTCATATGCTGATGATTCCACCCTTCACCTTTCCATTCGATTTCCGCAACGTCCATCTCAGCAGTTACTTCAGCAAACAAGGGATGAGGCTATGGCACACCTAATGTCTGACTTGGCTCATATCTCTGATTGGGGTAAAAATAATCTTATTTTTAATGCATCAAAAACTCAGTTCTTACACTTATCAACCCGACAAAATCTTCCTCAGGATTACCCACTAATGTTTAATAATGTCCAGCTCAGTCCTGCGTCATCCTTGAACATGCTAGGGGTTTCATTCTCTCAGGATTTGTCTTGGAAAGAACATATTACATCTCTTGTGAAATCTGCTTCCAAGAGATTAGGTGTGCTGGGCCGACTCCGAGCTTTCTTTACCCCTGCACAGATGTTGACCTTGTACACGGGTTTTATTTGCCCGTGTATGGAGTACAACTCTCATGTGTGGGGAGGCTCCCCACACTCTCATGTGTGGGGAGGCTCCCCACATGCGGTTCTTCTCAATAGGGTGGAGTCAAAGGCTTTTCGTCTCATTAACTCTCCTCCTCTTACTGATTCCCTTCAACCTTTGTCTCTTCACCGCACTGTTGCTTCTTTATCTCTCTTCTACTGCTACTTCAATGGTCACTGTTCCTCTGAACTGTCTGCCTGCATCCCTCCACTTCTACGACAGGCACGTAGTACCCGTCTAGCAACAAACTCTCACCCCTTTTCTGTCCAACTCTCTAATGCAAGAGTTAACTGTTACTCCCAGTCCTTCATTTATGCAACTGGTCAACTCTGGAACTGTCTCCCTCTGTCTGTATTCCCTGCTTCCTCTGATCTCCAATCTTTCAAATGCAGTGTGTCCAGGCATCTCGAAATGAATGGATCTTGAATTTGGCTCTTTTGTATTTTTTACTTTTTCTTGGAAGGAACAGTATGTGGGCCCATGGCCCTTGGTTCCTTCTTCCTTGCATAAAAAAAAAAAAAATGATAGATGGATGGTTTGGAATGCACTAAGTTTGTTTTATTCATTTGTTCATTATCCAGTCCTACTCTGCCCCATGAGGAACATAGAGCCTGGGGCTAGGCAAGTTGGTCCTGACATTTCAGGTGAGAGTGACCAGCCTCACTCATCCCTGAGTGACAGTACATGTGCAAGAAGCCCCAACCATGCCTTGGATATAAACCTTCACCGGCTCAATCCGATTGAAGTGCCGTAATTACTCACTAAACCACCAGGTGCCAAAATTTGGTTATATGGTTACTGCCCAGTGTGGTAGCTAAATAAACCCTGGTGTACAGGAAACCATTTGGTTTGTCAGTCAGTGCAGAGTCACCCACAGGCAAAAGGAAGAGGAAGGAATGAAGGAAAGACAGAAGAGGGAGTGTAAAGTCACCTGTAAGCAGAAGTACGAGGAAAGAATGAAGGAAAGAAAGACAGAAGTGGATGGAAGGAAAGAAAAATTGAAGAGAGGAAAGGGCAAACACCCAAGAGCAGCACTACATCGTGAGTTTTAGCTTCTGAATATTAATTGCCTGGTGATCTAGTGAGTTAAGGTGCTTGAACTAACTGGTGTTTTGAATGTTACTTTTTTTAATTCCATTTGTCTAGTGGGTTTAGGTGCTCCATTTGGAAACTTGAAATATGTTAGGTCTGTTTTAGCTTTTCAGAATTTGGATGCAAGGTGATCTAGTGGGTTAAGATGCTTCAAGGGGATGTGGTTTAGCTGATGTTTAGATTAAAACTGGTTTGTGTTAGTTACTGTGTTACTTGAGTGCCTGATGGTCAAGATGAAGGTTCTTCAAGTAGCTGTGCTTTGGAGTATGTTCGGTTTTTCAGGTTCTTTGTATGACCTGGTTGCTTTGTGGGTTGAGATGCTCCAACTGCATATTGTTTTGAATATACTAGATCTCTTCGAGCTATGTAGATCCCTGGTCTAGTGGGCTTGTGCCTCATGAGCTAGTATGCTCGGGTGCATGGCAGGCTGTTTGAACTGATATAGCCATAATCAGTTCTCTAAATATAAGAGTTCTTTTCTAGATTAGATTTTTTAGAGCCAGGAGTAAACAAAAAAGGAAGTTACCTGAACTGGAGCGTTGAGATAGCATAGTGTAATGATTTGCAACCCCCCATCCCACCCAAAAAGTAAGACACTTTACCTGACTTTTCACATTAATTTGTGGGTAGATGTGGTCAGACTGGAGGATAAATTTGAGGGACAGTTTAACTAGTAACCAAGAACTCATTCCTACCTTGTAACAGAGGCTCGTTAAATTTGTTGCAACCTTAAGTTAGTAATTTGGTTTGGGAGTGGTCCAGCTCCATCAGATGAAAACCAGCTATGTTTTTTATTTCATTTTTTATTTTTTTCCTGCAGGAGGTGAGTGACTACTAACAAGTTGGTTGAACATCATTGACCCACCTGTGCATAGGCAAACATCTTACATCCAAGAAGACAGGTAATGTGTTCAAACAGCATACTGTATATCCTTAACTTGGCCTGAAATTACCATCCTTTTTTTTCTGCAATGCTCAGTTGTGACCATGTATTAAAACTAGAAATGCTAGCCACTAAGAAATGCTGTATAGCTTTAGTCTTGCCATTTTTTACTAAGCTACATGAAATAAGCTAGAGGATTATGCTGCTGAAGTTGAAGGTGCAAGAACTATATAGTTTTACATAAAGAAAGTCTTTGTTTTACCTACTCTTGACTTATACGTATTCTAGTAAGTGGCCAAGTCTGTTGTGGCTCCAGACTCTCTGAACATGAACCCAATAGACAGAAACCTGAAGTCTGTTGTGGCTCCAGACTCTCTGAACATGAACCCAATAGACAGAAGCCTGAAGTTGCCCTTCTGTGGTGTGCCATCCTCCTTTGGGGGGTGGGGATGGAGCTGTGGGATGTTTGCATTTAAGTAGGATAGTGGAGCTGCCTGCTTATCAGTGCCATCTCATGAAGGCATCACTGTCACTTAGTTTCACTGCAGTAGCATTTTTGTTCAGAGATGACAAATCCTAACCCCTATTGACTCAGTTGATGGCCAAGTGCAGTCAGATTGGAGGGTTGATGTGAATAGAGATTTTTCTAGCCTCATAATGGGTTATCTGACCCCACTCAACCATGCCTCGGTGTTTGCTTTCAAGAGGCCCAGTTCCAGCAGGTGAAAATACCCGTAAAGCAGATTTGTTTTAAAAAAATAAAAAAATAAATTGTTTCCCATTGTGTGGATAAAGTACAGTACTGTATTTTAGGGCATACCTTTGAATTTAAACAAAGATAGCCTGTACGTGCACTATACTGTATAATTTCAAATCTGGGATCATCTCTTTGAGAGGCCCAGGCAGTCAGTTGAACCTAAAAGATTCTGGGGCTTGAGGTGCTGCTTTCATAGACTGCAGTATATTACAGCCATCCTGGTGTCTCATCAATTGACTGAATTACAGTACTTTTTTACCTGGCACTGATGTAAAAAATTAAAAAAATATAAACAAAAATAAATGCTATGGTTAAAAAAAATAATAATACTATTTATATAATATAGTACTATATTTGTTGCCTGTAAGGCTTTTCAAAGTAAGGCTTTTGAAAATATTGATAAAACCTTGTACTGGAAAAGGCTTTGCTTGAATTCTGGAAGACTCTGAAATCTTTCCCCCGGTGTTGGTTAATCTTGCTTCACAGTATCAGCAGTAAATCAGTATAGTAAAGTTCTTTGATAGCAGTGTGATAGCCTGTGACACTTGGTCAGTGAACTGCAAAGTCCAGTCATATCTAAACTGATACAGTATATTTAGTCACGTATACTTGCAGCAGAACAAGCATAATCAGCATGTCAGTACTGTTAAATGAGTTAAAATACAGAAAATGGATTAGTGTTGATATGAATGAAAAGTGTAAGAGGCTGTTCACAAGAGCCTAAGCTAACCCTGGATTGTCATTATTATTATTTTGGAAGGCTTGTTCATTCCAAGGCTGTTTTATGGAAAAGTCTTAAGGCAAGAAATATGTTACCTCTCAGACTGATATATGTATGAAACTTCTCATGGTTTAAGATTCTTGTCTTTCCATCTTGAAGGCCAAGTTGTCAGAATAGATGAACACTTGAATGTGATGCTAGTCACGAAGTACTGTGGAGAGAATGTAGTCACAGTATACTGTGCCTCTTGAGCTAAGTGAGAACAAAAAAATGGTAATCTAGGCCAAGTGAGGATGGAAACAGTATCATTGATATACAGTAATATGGAAGGATCTTATTTTCATGGGGCCAGATATTACTCTACAATTAAAGGCAAACTTTTAATAAACCCTAATCAATCTGGAAATGTATACAGTATTAGTTAGAGGTTACAAGCTTTACTGAGCAGTAAGTGTTCTGGTAGCAGCATTGGTGAAATATGAATGTTTTTGTAAAAAGAAAAGGGGGGGGTATGAAATAGAGATTGCCAACCTAATTTAGTGAAGAACTGGGATGCAGTAGTACCTAGCCCCATGTAAATAGTGATTTGCTTAATAGTACCAACTTATTCCATTCTTGCTTTCCTGTGACTGAGGGTTGCATTCAGAGTTTCAGTGTGGGCTTCGTATTACCTTTTTCATATTTATTTTGTGTAATGCACCTTCATACTAACACTAGTTGTATCATGATATGAAGGTGTACTGTGCAAAACAAATTGCTAATGAAGAGGTTACAAGTTCTCCAAAGCCACGTGGAATAAAACCCTTAGACCCTCAGACTTGGTGTAAAGGAAATGATGAATTAAACTTGGTCATTAAATATTAGAAATGAAGGCAAGAATGGGAAGTTGAGGATTGAAAATGAGTAAATGTTTTCCAAATTAATGTTACACTTTAATTCATTACAGTTTTAACATACTGCAGTCAACTCATTTAGAGATCATTAAATTCAGTTGAATTTTGGAAAATAATACTCATTGGAATTAAATTTCATCATATTATTTGTACGATGTCATAGGCTTGTTTTGTGTATAGAAATGTTAATGGATATTTAACATGCATTAACACAAACATTCTGCATTGTGGATGTTTGTATTTCAAGCAGTGCATGTCAAGTATCTTGTGAGCCCTACAAATCCTTTGATGTATGCCATGTTGTCCACTGCCCCTGTATTACTCAAGCATATTTGGATTGAGTGATAAGAGGGTGTTGGTAGAGAAACATATGGCATATGTCAGAAGATGAGTGGGGCAGGCTTTTCGTAAAACCTGAGCCGTGCGCGTGGAACCTATCTCGAAAAATGTCTTATTTGGCACCCTAGTGCTTCGTGTACATATGTTTACTGTGATAATAAAACTATGTTTACAACTATGTTTTTAATGTAACCTTTCTTTAATATATATCTGCATAAACAAGTTGTGTGTGGATTAGATGTGGCCTTCCAAAATTTATCACCCTGTAGTGGTATATGAACCAGTACAGGGTGATAGATTTTGGAAGGTCACATCTAATCCACACAGTCTACAATGACACAAAATCAATGTGGTAAGAGAGAGAAATCACTATACAGTACTTACACTACTTACAAAAGCTGAATGAGGATGGACTTAAAATGAATTGGCAATTAATGGACTTTGAAAAAAAATATTCACTGAAGATGAGGAGGCAATTAATGGACTTAGAAAAATTTATGACATGGACTTAGACAAATTTGACTAACCAGCAATTAATGGACTTTGAAAAAAAATATTCACTGAACATGAGGAGGCAATTAATGGACTTTGAAAAAATTTTATAACTTGGACTTAGAAAAATTTGACTAACCAGCAATTAATGGACTTAATTTTTCTGACTCATGTAAGGCTAATGGATTTAGATTTTTCTGACACATAAGGGGAGGAATTTAATGGACTCAATGAGTTGGCAATTATGGACTTAGAAAAAATTGATTCAAATGATGAGTTTGCAATTAATGGACCTCAACAAATTTTCATTAGATTTTTCAGTACTTATGAACTTTAAAAAAATATTGCACTATTGGACTTGTACTAGGTGCATGTCATCAATTAGAAAACCAGAGTCTGACTAACAATATGAAATAGTAACAGCTGAGTTATGAACTTAAAATCAGAGCTGATTATGAATGTTGTTAAAACAAATTATGGACCATAAATAAAATAATTCTAGATTTTACTTACACAATCGCCTTCAAAAATTTGACAGGCAGGGCAGGGTAGGATACAGCAGGAGAGAGCAGGACAGGGTTGAGTATGGAAAAGGCATAGTAGGACCAAAGCAGGGAGAGGGCAAGACTGGGTCAACTGCACAGCATGGTGGGTGGAGTGGTGATGGTTTGTGGGATGGGGTAATGCTGACAAGGTGGTTGTGGATGATGGAGAGAGAGGGTGGTGGCAGGATGGTTGTGGTTGAGGGTGGTGGGTGGCTGTGTAGTAGTGGTGATGGTGGGTGGCTGGGTAGTGTGGTAGGTGGTGGTGGTGGGTGGCTGGGTAGCTGTGGTGGGTGTCTGGCCAGTGTGGTGGGTGGCTGTGTAGTAGTGGTGGTAGGTGGATGGGTAGTGGTGGTGGGTGGCTGAGCAGTGGTAGTGGTGGTGGTGGTGGTGGTGGGTAGCGATGGTGGTGGGTGACTGGGTAGTGGTGGTAAGGAGGATGGCAAGGCAGTGGTGGTGGTAAGGAGGATGGCAAGGCAGTGGTGGTGGTAAGGAGGATGGCAAGGCAGTGGTGGTGGTAAGGAGGGTGGCAAGGAAGTGGTGGTGGTAAGAAGGGTGGCAAGGCAGTGGTGGTGGTAAGGAGGGTGGCTGGGCAGTGGTGGTGGTTAAGACAGAGGGGTGGTGGTGGCAGTAGTGATAGGGTGAGTGGCAGGGGAGAGGTGGCTGGGTGGCAGTGGTGGGGGGGGGGGGAGTGTGGTTGGCAGGGTAGGGGTGGGGGGGTGGTGGTATGATTGGTGGGGGGGGTGGGCAGGGGAGGGATANGGTCAGGGTAGTGATAGTGGTGGTAGAGAGGCTGGCAGAGTGGTGTTGGTGGTGGTAGGGTCGGTGGCAAGGAAGTGGTGGTGGTAGGGTCGGTGGCAAGGAAGTGGTGGTGGTAGGGTCAGTGGCAAGGAAGTGGTGGTGGTGGTAGGGTAGGGTAATGGTTGTGGCAATGGTGGTGATATGATTGGTGGCAGGGCAGTGGTGATGGTATGATGGGTGGTGGTGGTGGTAAGGAGGTTGCCTGGGTGGTATGGTATACAGTAGGAAGGAAAGGGAAGAGCAAGATGAGGGAAGACAAGAAAAAGGAGAGGGAGTGGATGGATAGTGGTTTCAAATACATAACTACAGTATATATATATATATATATATATATATATACGGTATATACACAACATCAAATGCAGAAACATAAAAAAACACAAAAAATAACATAAAAAATCTACATTTGTGACAATGACTACGACAGGTATCAAGAGCTTACTTTTTATCCTTTAAATCTGAGTAGTGTAATTTTGAAATTAATCTTCTGAAACTACCAACTGAGAAAAAAAAACTCAAACCTATACCAGTACTTTCTCATTTCAGTTACTTTCACACAACATATGTTCAATATAAAGCTGTCAGTCATAATTATGCAGTAAAATATCAAGGTTAATTCAATGAATATTAATGCCTGTGTTAATAATGCAATCATTATTTACTGTAATTAAAATGTATTTGCATTTAACATTAAGAAATAGATATACTGTGATAGATATACTGTGATACCTATTTGCAGTCTTGATTATGATTCTTAAATCCATCAATCCATCCATCATCCAATCCTACATTGCCCCATGAGGAGCATAGGAGCCCGGGGCCAGACAAGTTGGTCCTGACATGAAAACTTAAGAAAATCTTTCTTGCTGGTACTTACTTCTCAATTAAAGCGATTTTCACAGAACAGCAGTTTGGGGAATTACTGTATATGAGTGAGGATGCTTTTTGTTGGCATTATAAAATGGAGTGAAAAAACAGCTTCAAAAATTCAATTTGTAATAGTGTGGAAATGGTACTTTCATGCCGCAAACAAATGTAGTAAATACGGTAAAGGACCACTCACTCATTCACTCACCATTTAGGCCCCTGAAATCCGGACTTTACCTCACGGACCTAATCATCTGCACAAACTTTTCTTGAGAAGTGCTTCATAATCCTGTTCTATCACTCCCACCCCACAACATCACCAAAGCAGCAAAAGATCCTTCGTGACCAACAACACAGACATAGGATACCCAAGGAGCCTTCAGTCAAGAAAAACTTCAACACCTAAACATCCTAGGCAATTAACGTACCCCAACACAACCTCCTTACAGTCTTACTGTTCAACACCTAAACATCCTAGGCAATTAACGTACCCCAACACAACCT
>JAGKTI010032003.1:0-11998 GCA_018397915.1 Birgus latro
TCACCTCTTCAGTCCACCATGCTGTTCCCTGAACCCCCTTTCGTCTTCTCTTCACCCCACACACCACCTCACATGCTGCACAGATTTCTTCTGTGAATACCTTGCACACACCCTCCACGTCCCCCATCTGCTCCAATCTATATTTACCCAATCTATATTTACCCAATAAAATGTCTCACTGCATTGAATCTCTCCAAATACCCCTCCAAATAGCTACACACTATGGCCACCTGGTAACCTAGTGTGGCAGGTGCAGGAATTTCAAGTGCCCTCTCATGATATTGTCCAGATTAAAAGCTGGACCATCTGATGCTGGAAAATTGGTGTTGTACCCATAGTAAGTGTAAGAGCTTTGGACCCTACCGTTGAGGGGCATTTATATTGGCAGCTGCTGTCTTCACCATTGACACTGCAAGATGCCTGTGTTCAATTGTTTTATTAATTTTATGTATATTACAAGGTAAGTCAATCACTGCTTTTCCGTGGACCTGAGTTACAATTGCAAGCAAAAGTTCACTGACAACTCCCTTCCAGCATTGTCGTCTGCCTTCCCAATATCTCATTCCTCCCTGTCAGTGTCCCTCCTCCTCAGACCCATTTGTCATGTGCTTGTCACAAAAAAGTATTTCATGTATCAGATTTCTCATTCCTTCCCAAGCATCAGAGACTAATATTTCATCTCATTCCCTTCACATTGCTATCACATCACAATACTGTATTTTCTGTAATTAATTTCTCTATCTCTCCCCCAGATGCATCAGTATTTTATGTAATTAACTTCTCATTATTTCCCGAAGACAAAAATGTCCTTTCTTCTCAGTCCCCTTTGTTGTTTGGTTCATCTTGCTGTCTCATAGTACTATATTATCACCTTCCACTCAACAGCTGGCAGGGCAGTGTCAGCAAAATTTTGATTGTAATTGTGCCAGGTCAGTAATGTGGCAGAACCATGCAGTAATTCCTCATTGTAAGTCCATTTGATAGTGGATTTAGTTTCCAGTCCATAGAAAACATCAGCTGTACTTTTTTTTTTTTTTTTAAGGAACCACAGGTTAGGAGCCCACAAGATTGTTCCTCAAAGAAAAAACAAAACCAAGATAACAGTCAAATTCAAAATCAGTTCATACCTTTTACTTTTATTTATTTTATTGTCCTATTTGTCTGATATTTGAGACACGCTTAGGAATAAACTAAAAGCTGGTTGTAGCACTTTATCTTCCAGTCCATTGAAAACATCAGGTGTACCATGGCTAACCTAAATTGGGGATGTCATCAAGAGGAATCATGGCATCAGTTGTATTAGATTTCATTTTAAATTCATCTGCCAACCCTTTGGCTGCTGTAATATCTTAGACAGTTCTCTGTTATTACTCTAAAGAAATTCCTGCATGCACTACAGCACCTGGTGATCATGTGGTTACAATACCCCAGTCAGTGTGATGGGGTGCATGGGTTCAGACCCGGGAAGGTGACTGAAGGTTTTTCAGTCATGTCATCTGGGGAAGTTGGTTGATTACCATTAATGTACTGTACTGTGGTAGCTTAACCATTGGCCTTTACACCTCAAAAGAGGTAATATGGGATTGGGGCTTCCCTCTTATTACTTTACATCACCAAAGTCAGGGGTAAAAAAGGATTTGGTGACTGATACACAGATCAATGACAGAATATGTTACATAAGATACAGTAGTTTTTCAAGCCTTTGGTTTGTATTATTTGTAAAGGCACCAACATGCCTGCATGTGTTGGCCTTGGTCCCCAAGTGGCGGCTATCCATTTGCTTAATCTGTAGCAGCCCCTATTCAGTCCCAGTGTGACCTCGTCCCTGGTCTTTTTTGGTTTACCTCTTGCAACCCTGCCCTCAGTGTTCACACCTCTTACCCTCTGCATCCAGTTATCATTCTCCTTATGCTTCACATGTCCAGACCATCTCAGTCAACCCCTTCTCAGTGCAGTACTAATACATTCAAGTCCCATCCTTTTCTTAGCTATCAATTTGCAGTCCTAGCCTCCCTGGTCTGTCATTCAAAGACACACCAAACATCAACATCCATCTAATCATCATCATCTCTCTACATTTGAGCCCACAAGTACCCTTTCTTTTACTGCCCATGTCACTACTGGACAGCATTACACTCCTAACATGGTGCATATAAGGACCCCATAGTGTGTAGGGAGAGTCCTCTGAATGTCCAGAGAGGCAACAGTTCCCTTAACCTCCAACCACTTCTTATCATAGACAAAGAGCTAGTTCCAGCCCCACCTCTAGTACATATTATATCCCACAAGCAAAGTTCGTCCATACGTTCGAGAGACTTGTCAGGAATGTCAATCCTTTCCCATCTCTCAGTCTCTTCATGCTCCCTCCTGCACACCACACACATGAAATCAGCATTTTTTTGCAGTCTGCCAGCAACGCCATTAGATTTCTATGCATCTTATCACAAACAGTGTATGAGGTGGAGCTGCAGCCAACACACAGATGGCAAACTGCACTTGGTCACACTCCTGCTTTTGACCACTGCCACCAGCCCTAGATACCATCACTTGCTTTATCCACATTTGTGCTCAGACCCCTGTGCCCTGTTCCATCTCTCCACCTCCTAAATCTTTCCTCCATCTCCATCTTAGTCTCCACGGTCAGCACCAAGTCATCAGTAGATGACACCTCCGAAGAGTCTAGTTCTGTAGTCATGTGAGTGAGCTTTAAACACCATGATAAACAATAAGGGCATAAAGCTGATCCCTAGTGCATGCCAGCAGTCTTAAAGAACTCATCACTCAAACTTCTGTTTGCTCTCTCGTGGGTGCGAGCACCCTGGTACGTCACTATAGCCACTCTGACCATCCATCCCTTGATCCCAGCCCCTCTCTTTGCCCACTTCACCAGCTTCATAGGAACTCTGTTATTGACCTTCTCCAAATCATCAAAAACAAAGTGCGGCTGTCTTCCATTCTGTATATTTTTCTTGAAGAGTCAGACGTTGAATATTGCATCAGTGGTCGCCTTGCCTGGCATAAACTCAAACTGTGTTTTACCAGTATTGACTCTCTCACTTACACCTACCAAGACTCTCCATTACCTTAATTATCGTCCAGAATTTTTGTGCCTGTATAATTTCATCTTTGCAGGGAAACTGTCCCACTTATACAGTACGCATTTGCAGTTGTGCTCTTCAGCCAGTCATCTGGAACAACATACTCATATATAATTGTAATTATCAAATCAGGGACTAAACCCACTCATATATCTCAAGGTATTCAACATCTCAATAGTTAACCCAGACACACACACTGCTTTCCCCAACTGCATCCTACAAATTCCCCTGCTCACAGTAGTGGCATCAGTGACAGGCCAAGGGCCAAACACTGGTTCTGCGGACTTCAAACTTTCTTAATCAGCAACTGGTTATGGTGTGCTCCAAGCATCTTAATATCCTTGCTGTCCATCACTACTTTTCCTTCATCATTTTTCACATTTTCCTCACCCCTGTTTACTGTCTGTATCACCATTGCTACCTTATTTACCACATTCTTTCTTTGGACACTTTTAGGCTTTCCGATGGAAGTCTGTGATACTCACAGACCTCCCTTCTGGTCCTGCACTTGGCAGCCAAGTCTTCCTCTCTTACCACCCCTTTTCAGTTCCTGGGAAAGTCTTCTTTTCTCTTTATCTGCAGCTTCTACACCCTCACCCCACCACCATGTTACCTTATATCTTGTTGGGCCCCTTGTTCATCTACACACTGAATCAGTTACCCTCAAGAGATTGTTCTTGAGAGCTCTGTACTGCTATTTAACACTTCTGTCTACAGCATCCTGTTTGGCCACCTTTTTCTTTCCTTCATTCTTTCCTTGTCCTTCTGCATTTGGGTGACTCTACACTGAGTGACAAGCCAAATGGTTTCCTTTACACCAGGAAACCATTTACTATGCTGGGTGGTAACCATATAACCAAATTTTGGCACCTAGTGGTTTAGTGGGTAATTACGGCGCTCCAGTCGGTGTGAGACGGTGAAGGTTTAAATCCATGGGGTGGTTGGGGTTTATTGCTGACGTAATGCCACTCAGGGATGAGTGAGGCTGGTCACTCTCATCTTAAATGTCAGGACCAACTTGTCTAGCCTCGGGCTCCTACGCTCCTCTGTGGGGCGATATAGGATTGGATGATGACGATGATTTACTCATCTTACTACAGAAGGCGTTTTTTTTTTTTTTTTTAACTTCCATTTTTCCTCTTCGGTGCATAGGTCCCATCTTCAGTACCTGATTCTTTTGTACCATGTCACATGTAACCAGTGTTGCTGCACACACTCTCCCTATAACCTTCACATCCTTTATCAGCAGTTATCAGCCCTCTTTCCCAGAAAGTAGTCAATCTGGATACTGTTACCACTGGATTCACATGTAATAATCCTACTGTCTCTTTTCCTCACAACAGTGTCGAACACAGTCATTTTCATTGCTTCTCCGAATTCTAGTATATTTTCGCCCTCCTCATTCCTTGTACCATATGTGCACTCCTCCATATCCTTCATTATGTCCATACCAGCAACTATGCCTATCAAATCATCCCTAACATTTTGGAAGAGATAAATTGAGCAGCATCTATCACTTTTTTTTACAAGCTCTCCAGTGATGTGTGTAGGTCTACTGTAGCTTTTAATAGTTTTCAAGATAACAGTTTTCTTGCTGTGCACTGTTACCTGCTTTTAGTACCCCCACTCCCCTACCCAGGTACTAACCACCAGGCACCCAATTACATGTTCTTTCTGACCCAAACAGTTAAATAGTCTTGTAGTAGCAAGAATAAAATATATATCTTGGAATTATAGGAGCTAAACTAAGAGTTCAGCAGAAAATTATCTTTCCAGTTAATTATACAGAGAATTGTAAATTTTGTAGAGTTCAGACTTACTATGAGGAATTACTGTTATTATTATTGTTATTATTATTATTATTATTATTATTATTATTATTATTTTTATCTATTATGTACTGCCTTTGCTCGTGAAACTTGTTTGAAATGAAAAAAAATGGTATGTTCCTGAACATTTGCAATAAACCCCTCAGCCAAATTGGCTCTCTCTAGAGATGATTATAATTATGATAATAGCCAGACTGAATTAAAATTGTTCTGAGGCATACCGGTATGGGATTAATGATCCATCCAGCCGTATTAATGATGATAATGATTATTGATTGGCATTACATGATGAACACTAAAGATGATGGTGATTGTCATTATTTTGATTAAGGTGTGCAGAAAAATTTGTATGGCCTAATTGTACTGTATAGTAGGTGAAGCAGAATTGAAGGAAATGATATATATATATATTTTTTAATTAGCTTTATACCAATATGGTGTATGCATTTAAACTTATTGATACTGGGTACACAATTGAATAACTATACCAAATGTTCATCTAGTAATAACCAAAATAGTTCAATGCAAATTAGAAAATGCTTTATCTTGATAGTTACAAACCTTCACTTTGGATTTCATCTCTGCTACTGGTCAGTCCTATTTTTTTTTTTTTGGGGGGGTGGTGGTGGTGGTTATGTTGAAAGGACTGCCTGTCTTGTGATGTTATGGTGTGTGTAGTAAGTGTGCTGTTGTGTGGGAGTCTGCACTGCAGTGTGGGCAGTGTGGATTTTTTCATGAGCTGCATTTTGCATTGGTTTTGTAGCAGGGAAAGGTGGTGGGCACATTGAAGTCTGACTATAATAGGTTTGTTTTCATATGATGTGAATGGGCTACTCCTACAAATTGAACTATAATAGGTTTGTTTTCATATGATGTGAATGGGCTACTCCTACAAATTGAACTGCTAAGTCATGGGTGCATTAAAGTTAGTGAGGTTTAGGTATGTGGAAAAATGAAATCTCCTTCGTTACTGAAGTTGGTTTGTGTTCAACCTGTGAAATTTGGCCAGTTCTACAACTTCATGCTTCCATGAAATTCAGTGAGCCTTAGTTATAAAATGGAAATGAATCTCACTGGTTGCTGGTCAGATCAGCATTCTAATCTGACAACTCCTGGCCATCAACTGGGCTAAAAGGTACATTTTTGTCTTTGGTTAGGGTTGGAAAGAATTATGCTGTGCTTATGCAGTTAAGAAAGCTGTATCCAAGATCTGTTCATTTCGAGATACCTGAACACATTGCCTTTAAAAGGCTAGAGACTTTTGTAGTCAACTATTTGCCTTTTGGAGGATAGGGGGGAAGTTTGAGGTAGTGGTGTAGTTGGTGGGCGATCAGGTCCCCCCCCCCAAAAAAGGGGTAGGGAGAAATTTGCTGCATATTGTATTGCATTATGTAATGGATAGAGATGTCATTTGCATGGTACATGTTTGGTTATTATACATTGGCTTTATAATGTGAAAGATCATTTGTACAGCAGCAGTCTGTTACTGGGAAAAACCTGTTGATGTATATTGTTTTTATTATTTTTTTTATTTTTTCCCTTGTCATACTTCCTTAAGATGTATTTTACTCAAGTTCTGAAGGAAATGTTGATTGTTAGCATGTGTGTTTGGGGAGGAAAGCTCAGATATTTGTTAATTTAAGGGATCTCAGTGGAGGTAGAGCAGTACAGTGTTAAAGTATCAGAAGGAAGCCAGGTAAATAAATTGAAGCAAAGTGGATGAAGGGTAGCAAGCATAGTTTTAGGTGGGGAAGCACTCATGCACAGTGATGATAGGGTAACATGAAGAAAGAAATTAGGAATTATAGTGTAGGTGTACAGAGATTAGAAGCAACTGTAGTGAAGCTGTGATACCAGAAAGTTGGGAAGCATTTTAAATTTAGTAATGCAGAGTAAGCAGACTACAGGATAAGTAAAGCATGGCCCCAGAATCTTGGTACAGTACTAAGGTTTAAGGGAATAGGGCTCTCTGAAAAATTTACCCAGTGAAAATTGCAGACACAGTAAGTTTATTTATGCTATTTGTGCTTCTGGCATAGTCTTCGATGTGTATTGCTGAGTGGGCTGCAATTATTGCGGCAGGTTTGTGCTTTGTGATTCTTTTGTCACTGAAAATTTTGTGTTACAGTGCAGCAGCATCTGAGCTGACCTGGTTTACTTTTACTGCAGTTAAGCATTTAAAATAGATACATTTTGATCCTCAGTAAAACAAAAAGATGGATGGATAAAAAAAAAAGTAATAACGCCAGAATCGGGGAGCCATAACATAATATTAGTAAAACTTGCAGAACTATAAGGTCTAGCCAAAGGTACTTAAGTTTAGTTGGCTAGCACTTGAGGTAAAGGATTGAGCAGTTATTGCACAGTATGATGAAACAAGATGATTCTAAGAGAGCTCTGAAAGGATGGAACTAGGCATAAGCATTTCAGTTCCTGGAAGTTCATTCTGTCACAAATGGAAGGGTAAATTTTCCAGACGCTTGCCCCCCCCCCTTCAGAAAAAATCATAGATACAACTCTGGGTGCTGACCAGTGATATGTCCCACTGGGTTGAGGTGCAGTAGTATCAGGAGTAAGCTGTAATATATGGCAAAATTTTTCCTGCATTTTTTCCTCTGCCTTCTGCCTATGGTGACTTTACATTCCCTCTTCTGTCCTTCTTTCCTTCATTCTTTCCTCTTCCTTCTGTCTATGGGTGATTCTACACTGAGTGACAACCCAAATGGTTTCCTGTACGCCAGGAAACCATGTACTATGCTGCGTGTTAATCATATAACCAAATTATGGCACCTGGTGGTTTAGTGGGTAACTGAGGTGAACTAATTGGATTGGGCCTGTGTAGGTTTATATCCAAGGTGTGGTTGGGGTGTTATTGCTCATGTAATGCCACTCAGGGATGAGTGAGGCTGGTCACTCATCTTATATGTCAGACCAACTTGCCTAGCCCCAGGCTCCTACGTTCCTCATGGGGCAACATAGGATTGGATGATGGATGGATGGAATGATTGTACAGTATGTAGGGGTGGCCAAGGAAAGAGGATCACAGTGCATTTACTTTAACCTGACAGAGGGCTTGAAATGTATACATAAAGAGGTGCACTGGTGTCAGAAGTAGGCTGTAGGATGTAGTAGAGTTTGTGTTATGTGTATAGATGAACAAGGAAAGAGGGCTGCACATGTCAGGATAGACTTTGCTAATATGTACTGGAGTGTGTAGAGGAAATTTTCAAATGTGAGTGATGAGATTTGATTTTGTTCTTGCATAATCCCAGTCTGTCTGGCTGAACAGACCCTTCAACCACATAGAAGCAACTGCCCCTATTGGATTATTTCATAGGTTCCCCACACCGTGCTTGTTGTCTGCATCTTAGGCTGACATTTGCAGTGCTTCATAATGTAGTTTGTAATATGCGGTGCTATTCTACAAATGGCACATCTCATTGTTATTCCACCCAGCATGAATCTGATCTGGTAACTAAGGAGGGCAGGGTATGTGTACTCTGATTTTAACCTTAGCCAGTTGAACTTGATCAGTTCTGTTTAAGGATACCTTTGATGGTTGGATATTAGGGGAGGGAGTTTGTATTATAATGCTCTGGTCAAGGTAGTGCATTGCCTTGCATGTGAAAAGAATACATAAGTTTGTCTTATTGATGGTGATGGAATGAATGGAGGTGCGATGTTGTTTGAAGAGATTGTGATAATGTTTATGTCATAATTGTTTTGTGTGTCCAATTGTGTTTTGATCTGTACTGGGGGGAACTGAATCTATCTTTACAGATTTTGTTAGGAGTGGATGGAAGATTAGGAAACTGCGCTGTTACCTCTTTAAGATGACTTTTCCCTTTACAGTACACCGAGCGAAAATTGTTTACTTTGTGAGACGTGTAATGTGTTATGGTATTGAAACATTGGCAATGAACGGGGAGGATGTGTGTGTAGGTTTGACCAGGCAGAAATGAGAATGAGCATGGTTCATTTGCCTTAACTAAACACAGTCTTTAGTTCGCTCTCAATTTCTTCCCTGTAGATCAATTGAAAAATAATACAGTATAGTATTGTGGCCATGCTTACTTTCTGTTGCACTTCTTCATGACCTGCACTATACTGTACTTTTGTGTTGATCTCTTACTGACGCTCATTGGAGATGGAAGAGATGCTAATTTTACACTTAGCTAAAGTGAACTAAGAGTAGATGGATGTGTAGTGCTTCTTTTAATGACTGGATGAATATTCTTATCCTTTTATGTTTGTAACAGGTCAGCTTTGGAACTGCTTTCCTCAGCGTGTATTTAACTTTTGACCCCTAGTGTTCGAAATGCTCTGCGTTCAGGTTCATGTTGAAATGAACGATTCTCAAATTTGACAATACTTTTTCAGTTTTTCTTGGGAATAGGATTTAATAACTTGCATCTGTTGGTTCTTTGGTACATAAAAATAAGGTATAACTGTAAATGAGAAGCTGATAAATGGGCTGGGAATTGAAATAGTTGATGCTGTTATGTGAAAGGGGAGATTGAGGTGGTTTGGACATGTAGGGAAAGTGGAGGATGAATATTGAGTGAAAAGATAAATGGGTGAATATGGAAGTCAGAGCACGAAAGCCTAGACCTAAGAAGACATGGGATGAGATCCTTCAGAATGACCTGTCCTAACCCCAATCCTGACTTCATCTTATCAAATCAGATGTGATAAAATCTGGCAAAATTTTTAATGGCCGTTATATCAAAAAGTCACGTCATAGAGTGAAAGAGTTGAAATTTATTCTGCCTGTCCCTCCCTATCCTATTATCAACATTAAAAAAAAGAACTAATCCTTACCCTAGTACCAGCATCCACCAGCCAAATTGAGCATAAGTTAACCTTTTAATGATCAGTATCTTGAAAAAAGGTGTGTTGTAGAGCGAAACGGGTGAAATATTTTAGCCCTAGAGCTCCTAATTCCATCCCCTGTAACCATTTTGTAACCACTTCTAAACTTTGCCATAACCCTAATGGCTCCTAACCCTCCCAACTAAACCTAACCAATACTCTGTTCTTGCTACCACCAGATTGCACGATCTGGCAGACCTTTAACTTTCAACATCATTTCCTTCTCAGCTTTCATACTGTCACCAGGAAAAAGACACTGGTTAGTGTTGAGGTGCTGCTGTGGTTTGTTTTTCATGTGTACGATCCCCCAAAGAAGTGATGACTCGCTTTCATTAAGTTTTGGACAAAACTCCCTGGGTCTGGCAACTTTCATTTAGGAGATGGAAACAGTCTTTGCCGGCCCTGCAAACATTATTTATGGTGTAAAAAAAATTAATCTTGCAAAAATATTAGTTAAGTTTAGCTTTTTTTTTTTTTTAATAGATCAATAAGAAAATAGTGACATCTGGCACATTTTCACGACTCGTGCCAGCAGTTACCTATGGAGTGATTTTCCCGCTAAATTTAGAGATTTCAAAAGCAGTCTAGCTGGTATAGAATTATTACATTGCTCTAGCTTTTTTTTTTTTTTAGGTCTCCCCCCTTTTTTTTTTTTTTTTTTAACCCTCAGTCTGGTGGATTTTTGCCGCATCTGAGACTAATTTAGTGGATTTCAATAATTTTTCCTTTGGTAACAGTGCACGGCAGGCCTTCCGTCAGTCATTACCACGCCAGGGGAGGGAAAGGATGTCTCACCCTTTGTCACGGTTCCCCCCTCCTCCTTATTTTTAATATAATTCTTTTTGGTTTTAATTATCTTCATTGTCGCACTCATGCTTTTGACTATCAACCTCTCCCTTTTTAGTTCTTCCATGCAACTGTCCTACATGTTTTATAACATGTTGGAATTTTGTGTGAATAACAATGACCAGTTTTCCACTTATGATTGCACTGGTTTCACTAACGTCACTGAATGCCGGCAGATTAATTTGCTTCTTGATAGCAACACAAGGGGTAAGTGGTTGTTCTTGGGCACATATATTAATCCGTCCGTCTTGGTCTTGTGCTACGAGGGGCTCCAGTAGCAAATTTCCTATGTTCTACCTCTATATCGCTTATTTATCTGTTAACTGTTAAGGTGCCAGTATATCTGTCTTACTGGAATATTTGCTAAATAAAGAGCAATACTCTGCTTGCACCGATAGGCTGTAGTTTTTTGTTGACGATCCATCTTGCTTTCAGCACTTACGGGTTTACCCGTGTGAATATCATCCCACATAGAGAATTAAATGTGGATAATAATACATCTTTATGTTTATTTTTCTGATTTGATGGCACTAATGATTTCGACGTTACGATTATCTGCAGGTTTTATTTTATGGGACATATTTCCTTCAGTATTGTTCATTTTGAATGGAAAATAAGTATTACGAGAGTTTCTCCGCATTTCAATCCTGAAACCTTTGAGTGATAGGGAGTGCGTTTCACATTCTTTCGTACTGCTAAGCCTGATCTTTAGTGTATTGTGGTTTCCTCTTCCGTAATGCAAGATATACACAGTAAAAACACTAACATATTACTTTTTGGTGTTTACCCAACTACTTCTCTTTCCGGTGTGCTAAATAGAAAATATAACATGGCCGTAACAGACGCCAGATACCACTTTCTGAGTGAAAGGTACTGGGAATCGGGTCATCACTTCTTTGGGCGATTGCACATTGAAGCATTCCACTAGGTCAGCTTTGTGTTCTCCAGCAGAAAGGACTTGCTTCAAGCTACTTGAATCCAGCTAGTAGAAATCTTTGTTTGTGTGTGTGTGTGTGTGTGTGTGTGACTGAGCGTAGGCTTCACAGCCTACTCCCAAGGCCCAGTAGTCCTCTTACATACCATACACCTCTACATGTCACCGCTTCGGCGCTAACACCCACCATCCATATTGAATACATGCTAGGGCTGTCTCATACAGGACTGTCTATCTATCTATCTATTGCCAGACGCCTCAATCCCGCACGGGGTGGCCACAAACAAATCGCCTCCATGTCACTCTGTCCCCTGCCATTTCACTACCACGCTCCCAACTCACACCCCCCTCTCTCATATACCTCTCCACTCCATCCCTCCATCTCATCCTCGGCCTCCCCCTCCCTCTCGCCCCCTCCA